>JANVCG010113195.1:0-30818 GCA_025505365.1 Haliclystus inabai
TCACGTTTTACCTGTCGTCTGGTGGAAACAGGGTGTAAATTTGAGGAATGTCACACAGCAATGGTAGAAAACAACTTGAGAAATTCGAGAAGCTATCGAAAAAACAGTTCCGCAGATTAAAATTCAAAATAAAATGAAAGGTTAACTATTCCAATGCCAAATCAAAATGAATGAGCTATTTCGTAGATGCTGCTATGTGAGGTCAGAAAATTCAGAATGTGTGGCCATTGTTCATTTGTTAGTGCCTAGGATTGGAAGTAATTTCTTGAACTTGAAAACATAAGTTAATGTGTACGCATGTTGAGTGGCAGTAGCAAAATCGCAAGCCAATTGCTCCCAAGTTTCGTTTATGATAGCAAACTAGCAAATGAGAGAAACAAGGATTTGTATATCTACTAAATATGGTATCAGTATGAACAGACAGTGTAGGAATTTTGCAGGATGGTTTTTACGAATAATAAACCGTTTTGCTTCAGCTTTCACCTTGTTTTCCATCTATTAAGAACTTTCGTATCAACATGGTAACGGCTTAACAATTGTCATTCTTACGCGTATGAGCCACACATAATATGTGCTTTTAAGATATATGTTCAAAATGAAATCGAACAGACATAAAGAAAAATATTTTTTGTCGTCCATTTTCTTGCATCATCAGATTTTCCCACGTGTCATCTTCAATGTTTCGCTGTTTTATTTGTATTAACACTGACGTCATTTTAAACCAATAGACAGCAGGTAATGTGGGGCTTGCCCAAAGCAGCCCAGACACATTCCGAAGAAATATATTCATTGAACTACACAAGAAAGTTCACTGTGATAGTAATGTTATTCGTAAAACTAAATTATGGCTATTTAAACATGGCAACGATGTTTGAGGTAAGAATTTCACCCCAGGTGATACTCGTGTGATTAACTGTTTACTATGTATGGTACGTGGTATAATTATCAAGGGTCCAGGAAGAGAAATCGATCAGGGTAAATGGTGAAATCTCCCGGGTGAAATCTTTTATTTTGGCCTTACTTTTGTTTACACATAATATTTGCTCCCTTGAAGTTTCATCCATTGATTCAATCATCAGATAGATCACTCGCCCTACTCAATTTTTAAATTGGAGATGTTATCGATAGCAGAATTATCAGGAGAATTTATCTGCATACCTTGGATTTTCTCACTGTCATCTTTTAGTCTTGCTTGTTACCTCTCGAAAAAAGTCAATTACTTGCATCATATTGTACCTAAAAATATTCTCTCCTTGATTTCTGCATAGCATGAATGATTCTTGTGCATGTGAATATTTCTGTTGTATTAGATAGATGGCCTTAGATAAGGTATAAGCCGGTATGCCCGAACCGGCATGCACATGTAGCCTACACACGTGGTTACTCTCTGCCCTGTCGATCTTTGTTTCAAGATCATACTGAAACAGTTTTATTAATTGATTTCAACTGTGTGATAATATAATAGACAGGTTCAAAACCAATGTAAAAATGATCTCGAATTTGTTTTAACGCTATTGGCCTATGTCTTGTGTATAATATATATAGTTGCATCGATTGCCCTCCTAATACGTAGCTGTGCTGGCTTTTGAGGTTTTACCAACAGACTTCACTTGTAAACAGGTGCAAGTCTTTTCAACATCACAGTATAATGACTTACTTTTGCTGCAATTCTAGATCGTTCTAATGGCGATGGTGGCAACTGTTGAGTGCCAAACTTCGATATGTGATTGCCATGCAGGATACAAAGTTGTAACCCCATGTTCGCCTCAAGCGAATGTTACATGTTCCCCTTGTGAGGTGAGCTCTTATTAAAGCATAATAATAGAGTTTGGAAGAAGGTAACTGTGTTGAAAATTTCAGAATGGTAGTAATTACTTACATTTGGTATCTTTGATATGGGTTTCTCTTTTATGACATCATAGGGCTAGCTCAAGACGTTGATCGTATATTCCATAATATTCCATTAAGAATTAGCATCTCATTGTTTGACTTGGTTCGTGAGAATCAAATTCTCTACTTCAATTTCTAGAGAAATGCTTTTGTAGCAATTCATATCGAGACCTTACAGTTTGGTATTCTTAACAAAACAGTGAGGAAAACATGTTTAGGCAATGATGTCATCCTAATTGTTTCTTTTTTCTCCCTCTTCTCGATGTGTATTTGTATATAGATTAAGTGTTTCCATTGCTGTCTTCTGTTAGGATGGTACATTTTCTAGCGCATGGAACCAACACCCACAATGCACAAATTGCAAAGAATGTGGTAAAGGAAAAATCCAGCTGAAGAACTGTTCCTCCACCCATGATACTGTCTGTGGCTGTCAAAATGGAACTCGGTTTTCACCTTTCATATTACAGTGTGTAAACTGTAAGTCGTGTAAACCTGGGTTTGGTGTGGAAAAATTGTGCACATATCAAAGTGATACATTGTGCATAGAATGTAGAAAGGTACAGTTTAAAAACATATTTTTTTTGCAATGACTTTACTACCCCCCCCCCCCTCCTATAACCTAGCACACTGAACTAATGCGGTATGACAATATCAAAAATGATAAATAAATAACTCAAGTACGGTACAATTTCGTACAAAACCAAATGCTGAAACTTTCATTTTTGAAAATTGCGTGATGTCAGTATTCAATCTTTTTCTTAATGCATGTTTATTATTTGAGCATTAAATAGACAAGGGTTTGCCTTTGCATCCAAAGCTACATCTCCTACAAGATAATCCCAATCATTTATAGTTACTAGACTTGATAAAGACTGGAAAGTATTTGTAAAAAGAGTGAAAAAAGATCTTTTTAGGGAAAGCTGTAACATATCCAAGGTTAGCTTCTTCAGGTCAGCAAATCTGAGTTTTGAGCAGTTGGAGTACTGTTTCCTTGTAACATACTTTCTCGTATAAAATAGAATGTATGATAATTGATATCGGTATCAAATAATCCGGTGAGCACCGATATATCGATCATTTAGAATAAAGATTTAATGATAATTGTAATGGTCTGTAGACATCTAACTTCTTCCACCATGAATTTGTCTTTCGTTAATTATCCCGCATAAGATATTACAATTAATCCTCATACGATTGACCATCCCCGTACTGTTGAAGTCAAAGGCAGATGCCGATTTCATCGAGAGCAGTTAACAATGTCAATAATTTTTCTTTTGCGTTTTTAATTTCAATTCAAGGGTTTTTCGTCACCAACGATGTCAGCGCTGGAAAGGTGCCGCCCTTTGCCTCATTTGCAAAACGGGAGCGCCGTAAACGGAGTAATATATCTGATTATTCCGATCATTGCTATTGGGCTATTTCTGCTCTTGTTTTGGCTATGGAAAAAAAGACGAAGACAGGGACAAGAGCCAATTGCAACAGAAGACCACTGTGAAGGTCAGATAAAAATGATTAATAATGAATCAGTTGTAGCTGTAGGGGACTACCAATAACGTATTGCTGATGAAATTTCTTGTCCGTTGCATCAACCAGCTCGTTGCCAAAACATCTTCGTCAGCTTTTAACCTTCGCTGGCTCAGTTTATCAATTAGTGGACCTTTTCAAAGCACTCTTGTTTGAACGCGACTAGATGCACTTCTCTGCTCCTAGAATATAAATCTGAACTTTTATCGAAGCCTGAATGGATGACAAGGTAGCTAGGTAATTTTAAAGACCTCTAAGAACAATTTCAGGGCTTTTAGAATACTCAATGTAACACAATATTAGTTGACAACTAGGAAATTTCATTTGATTCGATACGAGGCATGAAGCCACCTCACCATAGGTTTGTGTAACGATGTTAGAAGTGTTTTAGTAGATTTTTTTATATTGTGTTAGATCTCCCTCCCACATCCTTGAAACTCATCATATTTGTGCCACGGTCTTTACTCAGTGATAGTAATTCTTTGGTCAGAATTAAAATTGCAAACATTTTTTTGCCAGATAGAAAATTGCCAAAAACGCCAAACGATGATTTAGTCAAATGCTGTCATGTTCGAACCCATCGTTCAGGTTTGTTCAGTCATTTTGTCTCCATCTTGTGCTTTCACAATTTTTCAAGAAAATGTTGGGGCTTGAATTATGAACAAATGAGGATCTCGCTATACTTTTGAACCACCATTTATACTAGTTCAGATATTTACGGTCCGAGAAAATTTGACGTTTTAGCTTCATCTTGGAAGGAGTTTGAGGTTTGTTATCCGTAATTATCTCTTTCTGGGATCTGATTAATTCGCTCTGTGGTTACTTTTGATTACATTATAACCCATGAATTTTTATTTTATTGCCTCATTTTATTTCAATATCAGTTCTTCCGGATCTAGCACAAAATCCACATAATAGTTTAAAAAATGAGATGGTTTGTGGTTTTGAACTTTGCAGGTTCATCTGATGGATTTGAAATGCTTGTTTGATCTCAGGTTGAGATCCAAAACCGAAAACACTTTTATCTTTCTATCAAAACTTTGTTTGTACAATTAGATTTTATTTGACAATTAGATTTTATATGAAACAAACAAATAACTCATTTATTAGGTTGCTTTGGTATTATAATTATTGTAAATAAAAACAGTAAATACGCCTAGCGTTTTGTAAATATTAATATTACGTCATAACCATTCTTACAGTTTTCAATGATTTAATCAAGAAGAAAAAAAATGATTATGTGAAATGTTGGCATTCGCTCTGGTCTTCTTTAGTTTAGTTTGGTGAAAAATTACTCAAAATTTGGTGCATTTTAAAACGAAAAAATAGAGACAGAAGTTCAAAGTGTTGCATTGTTGAATGTTGTTCAGAAAAAAGTCATTATTCAAGTTTAATTTCATGAGAATACGAACGTCTATCACGCGTAGAATACAGGGAGAAGTTACACCATTTTTAATATGAAACTTTGTCAAAAATGTTGAGTACATTTTCTAACTTTTGTGATGCAAGATAAAAAGTAAGTGTTGTTGGCAGAATAATCTTAATCAGGCCCCTCCAATTCTATCAGTAATCCCTCAATCCGATTCAATTTTGAACAAACATCTCTGAATTTTTGAAGCGTGTTATGAAACACAGGAACCCTCTAATACGTATTTATTTTCTCGAATTATGTTATTCAAAATAAAGACAAATCTCTAAATCAAATTATCTGTGCATATCAGAAACAGCTTTGGTTCAATAAATGCATAGTTTTTCCATTTATTTCTCATTTTAATTAATTCATTCAATCAAAAACAAAACAAAAAACATACTAAAATCAAAATCAATCCAACAAAAATAATAATAATATCTCCATTCATGAGAAGAAAGAAATCAAGAGTGCAATTTACATAAATTTGACATTATACATTATCATTTATATTTATTTCATATAATTTTAATTCGTGATCCAATCCTAAAACAGTAGCAACCAACTAATTAATAGTTACCATGGTAAAAATCATACATCACCATAGCAACGGCTCATTTTCTATTGAGATTGATGAGTTTGAGTGTTGCATAATACAATATTGTAGGGATGGAATAACTGCAATTGTCAGAGGGGTTCTTCTGAATTATTTTATTGCTCTGTATATGTTTGCATTTTTTCACACTGTTATCTAGGAGCCAACACCATTACGGTTGCTCATTGCTTTGCTGAAAGCTTTTACTAAATACATTTTCAATCCTGTATCTGTTGTAAATATTGGTGATGTTTTGTAATGTTCAACTAGACTTTCCATTGAAGTAAATTGACGTTGCCCGATTATAAACACATCTTGATCCATTTTTATTCGAAAATGTTTGATTCGATCAGGCGATTTCATCGACAGTGAAAAATCGCCAGCCTGCAATTAATAAATATTAAAGAATAAAAAAATCCTATATGGTTATCAATAACTATCAATCCTTCTTGCCCATTAAATAGAGAACAACAAGATTATCAAAACCCTTTTGCTATTGAATTGTTTCCACTTTTTTGTAAGTAGATTCAGAAGGGCTTGAGAATTGTACTAATCCATACCTTTTGCTATTCACACGCGATCATAGTGAAAAGCTGGATAACCTTACCCAAAAACACCCAAAGGACCTGAATCAGATCAACATTGGCAACACCTGAAGCATCAAGTTTCACAAAATGAAGGTCTTTAAAACTTCAGTTTGTTTAGCAACTTTTTAGTTGTGGAAAAGAATTCCATTTTTTCAAGATGAATGGCACTACTCTAATTTGAAAAACAGATTGTTTTTTTTTTATTTTTAAAAAAGTAAGGCGCAATAATTTGTTCTAGTTATTTGTCAAGTAGCCTGCTTGCAGACTCCCCTAAAGTTGAAACTCGTGAGAAACAGTAGGGTCTGCTAAGTGGCAGTGAAAAGTTTGTTGTGGCAAATTCCAAGGTGACATGGAAGTGTATGAAACATTTGTTTTTTCAAACTTGTGATTCGACGCCAAGACTTTTTGAAATATATCAAAAAACAATAGCTGTGACCAATTATCATATCTTCTTACAAACTGAAAGAACAAGCTTTTCAAGGCCATTCAGCAGACTCTACACTTTTAGCAAGTTTTGTTTCAGAGGAGTCTGCAAGCAGGCTATTCGTCAAGTAGAGAAGCTGTTTAACAAGACTTGAAGTCTCTTAGTATCTAAAAACAACAATTAATCTACAAGCCATTGTCAGGAACTGAATTCTACCCCAACAAATTTTCGAGACAACTGTGAAGAGCTTACCTTGCTTTCGCTTTCCCGAACAAGAAATTCCCCATCATTAGCATAACGATTAAGCATCCGTTCTGAATCTTGTCGAGATATTGCCCCATGGAACCACTCTTCATTTATAAATGTGTAAGCTGGTGTAACCTCTTTTTGAGTTGTTGAAATAACAGGTGATGGGGATGCTTTGTTCTCTGTCTTGAAACTGTCATCTATCTCAATGACATAATTTCGAGGCACTAGTCCTTCTTCTCCGTTAGGTTTACGTGCAAGCCACCAATCAGGATCTTGTCTTGGCTTTTCAATAACACCAAGTATTAGATCTTTATCGAAACTTAATTCCTCTGCAGATTGAGATTTAAACTGGTACAATGTTCTTACGCGTATCAGAACAGGTCGTAAACCTTGAGTGTTGGCTAATTCTGTAGGCGTTGCATACTCTGATGCTATAGTATTTGGATCTGCGTCAATTAGATCAACATAATTATTTGGAAACCATCCTACTTTACCATTCGCCTCACCTTTCCACCAACCATCATTCTCTCTTTCTAAAACCAAAATCTGATCTCCCTTTCGTAATTCCAGTTCGTCGTCTCTTGTTGGTGAATAATTGAATTTTGAAAGACAAACTGCAACAACTTTTGTTCCTGTCTTTGACACATTTTTGCCATCCCCTTCATCACTACTTGAGTGGCGATTCTTATTTTTGGTTAATCCTACTTTGCTTTTTAAGTTATCAATTATTTTCTTTTTATCCTTGCTTGATTCCTTTCGCTTCACATAGTTTGAAGGAACAAGGCCTTCTGCATTTCTCTCATTTTGCACTTTCCACCATGTCTGTGAATCATCCAGAATTACAAGTTTTTCATTTTTCTTGATTGTGAGCTCAGTGCCATCTTGAGCTTGATAGTCATAAATTGCAACAGCCATCGGTGTGTCTTCTGACATTATGAAGAGATTTTGAAAGCTATGATTGAAAATATTTTAAAATAATAAATTTAGCAAAACAAACTAAAGCATCAAATTCACATTTGTAAATAAAACACTTGATAAAATGGATTTCTAAGGGCTAAGGTGTCATGATGGGTGCCAATGCCTTGCTTCCTTGCAAAGTTTTTGTTATTTTCAAAAATAACTATTTCTGCTATGCAACTTTAGCTAGTTATATAACAACTTGTCGTAGAAGTCTACAAAATATTTCTCAACTTCAAACTCCAAATTCAATAAATGTGTGTTTCTTTTTCCCTATATTAAATTGGGAAGTGTCATTCAGTGAGAGATAATTTTACTTACTATTAATTTTATAGAAAAATAAAACAATTTGCTGCATTGTGGCTCAAGCAACTATCAAGCTATTTCTCAACCCCCTGAAAACATTTGAAAGGTAAAGGCAGGAGGAAACAGCATCTTTGCTCGACTGAAACGATGTTCTATGATACGCTGAACAGTGATTTTGGGTGGATACCAACCTGGGTTAGATCCCTGGGAGACCATACAGCATGCCATTGCTTGTAAAAGTTATCACCAAATGTCAACAAGATTACTGCAGGATTAAGATACTCTGTGCTCTGAAGTATTGCAACAAATATTCTGAACTTTGGAACATTTTTTTATAGGTCATGCTTGGGTTGAAAAACATTTTAATGGATAATAATAATTCTGAAAAAATATTTGCGAGGCTTTGTCAAAACTGATCAAACGGATGAGCAACATTTGTCTTGCATCACAAACTTGAAAGATTTAGCGAATGTTAGGATCTGTAATGTATGCCCTACTTTCCAATTTCTAGGGGGTGCGGCGAACAACACAAGTAATAAATATACATATTGGGAAGTCTGAGAGAGCTGAACATTTCTAATTGTCAAGATCAGATTCCAAAGCAATTTGCTTACAAGTTATTGCTGGTATTTTGTAGTCACCAAACTTAAACAGTTCATGATATTAATCAGGGTGAAGTGGGAAGAATAAGTAAGAGATGCAGAGACACATTTTTCCTGTGTTCATTAAACACCTCTATTCAATCAGTCGTGTTATCCAACGGTATTTTTGCAATATTTAAGCAGATATGCCTATATATTTTTCATTATGATCTGAGAATATTCATTTATTCAATTACAGCGAGACTCTAAAGCGTCTGGCAAACCCTGGACCAATAACAGCCTATACAGTATTTACAATAACAATCTGCTTGAAGAGAGACAAGAGGACAGACAAAGAATTATCTGTAAGGCAAATAATATGTGCGCGTGGGTCGTATTGGTTGAATGACACGATGACTAGCCAATCTGTCTCTCACATGAAATTTATTTTGAACATTGACAAAAAGCGACAGTAAAGCAGGCAGATGTTTCAGGGAACGAATTAGGTTGAATCAAAAGCGTTATCAATTTCACGTAACATCGTCAACATCCATAATTTTTCATTGTGGAGATTGAGCAATAACAAACTCGATTAAATACATTGAAAGGCAAAACAGTGCTATTAGCAATCGTTTTGTTAGATGTAAAACTGCGAAAATAAGTTACGGACTGACTGCCTTATCATTTATAATGTTGGTAAATTTAACTAGACTAGACAGTTTCACAGCAAGAACAACAGTTTCATCGGCAGACACCTGATATAAAACAAGTTTAAACACTCTGTCTCGAGGCACAAGGGCCAACACATCACGGAAACCGAAAAGTCATAAAAACATGATATTTAGTTATAATTACAGAGCCAAATTTTTTATCAATCTATTGGAAAATCACCAGTATTGAAATACCCTTTTAAATGCATATGTTCATCAAACGAAAAAGGTTCATATTTTGTAAAATACAAGGGCGAGCCGACGATAAACTTTCGCAACTTTTATGAGATCAAAAACGTACATAACAGACTAAAACATGAAAAAAAAACTATGAGGATACAGTATCAAATACACTATCGCAGAAGTAAAATTAGAATCCACACGTTTTGAATGATAGTTGCATAGATTAAATTTAATGTTCGTGGAAAATGTTGATCTGTGGAACGGAAGCAAAACTCTTCAGGGAGAGGAAAGTTGAGGAATAACAAGTAAGATATCTGATATACTTAGGAACATTCACAAACTTACCACTGGTTTGATTAAATACCAATTTTTCTTCTTGAATTTATATCCGTGAAGGAAAAGTAAACAAACTTTACCTTGTCTTGTTTTTGAAATAGTGTAGATGCTGCCCAGAATTCAAATCAAAAACGCCATTTGTGTGAAAAGCAAGCACGAGAAATTCACGATGCAGTGATAAAAGAATTCTTTTTGTATAGCTGTAGACAACCTATAGCTGTAAATCTTTAAATTGTGCCACCAGTACCTGTAAGCTGAATATAAATCGCTAAGGTACCACACAGCAAAACCAAACGTAAAAAGCAGAAGAACTGATCCACAAACACGACCTTCCTTTCGCAGTCAAAGTCAACCACAAAAATGACGTCATGAATAATAAAGGATAATTAAAATATTCGGTTGTCTTGACGACGTTGATTTTGCATAGATCCAATTACTGTGGAAAGGTAATATCAAATTATTGGTATGTATTGTTCTTTTGGTAGACAGTGCAATAAGCTTTTGTGATTTACTTTGCATGGAGACTTGAAGTGATGAGCATTGGAGACGTTATCTTTCTTCTCTCAGTCTCCATTATTGTTAGATAAATAGACCAAAAGTTTTACTGTGCTCAACGGAATGATGACACGCTTTCGAGAGAATTATTAGTATTTATTGGATGCGTGGTATTATATTCAACATTTATCGCAATGCATCTCAAAAGGCCATGGCACTAAATAGTAAATACAATACATTAGAATGTTTACTGCCCATCGTTACCATGACAGCATCGAATCGACGACACCTACTAGGCTTTGTATTTTGTAACGTCATCTTTACAATCCGCTCCATTTCAATGCGAAACGGGACGTCAAAATAGAATGGAGTTTGTACAGCTTAGCTCTCTGCTTCCTGAGACAAAGTGAAAACGGGTAAGAAAGTGATCAAAACGGAAACCGTTGCATTCATTTTATGACATCAACATCCTGATCAGATTGCTTAATTATGTAATGTTTAGGTCAACTATTATCATCTGAATTAATGACGCCTTGTATATTATCCCCTGTGTGGCCTCTTTCGTTTCTAATTCAGATCTCAAGACCTGACACTCTGATTACTCTAATGATGGACATTGCCAAATTTCTGATTCAACTTCCTTCCAGGATTCAAGTATTTGTTTTGAAGATCGATTTAGGAGCAAGTGAGTGTCACATTGTTTATTGAATAGATTATTACTTTTCCCTTGAAGTAAGTAGTAATTTACCAAAGAAAATACCATAAAAAGTTCATTTTAAGGAACATTTTATACTTTTCTTATTTTCATCCTTCAGAGAATGTTGCTTCAAGATTTCCGAGCGTTATCGAGCCCGGTGACTATTAGTTAACATGATAATACTAGCTAACGTTAGAATAGGGTGCCCACATCACTTTCATATTTTTATTTCATCAAGTTACCAAAGAACTGTAACACTGCACATAACTCTCATTTTAATTAATTGCCAAAATTACAAAAGATAATTATATCATAAAAATGACATGACTAAGCGTACTAATAAACAGAATAAAATAAATTATTGTATTGTTTCATAATTTTCAAAGATTCTATGACCATGTTTCAAACTGTAATCTTTTTGTTTTATCCAAATTTGTAAGAAAATTGCTTGCTTGAGATTCCTCCATTTGGCCTTTTTCTTGTAAAATTGACGAAAGCTCTTCCATAACCGCAGTTGGCATGTCCTTAGAATTACCAGCCACAAATATGGTAGCATTTTTATTTACTAATAAGTTATAAAGAAGATCAGCATGTTCTGCTAAACGGTGCTGGACATAAATCTTTTGAGCTTGATCACGAGAAAAAGCTAGAGATAGAAAAAGCTTATTATTTTTTTGCAAAGTTTTCAATTCATCTTGAAAGTAAAAGTCTTTGGATTCATTTCTACAACCAAAAAACAAATAAGATTCATTATATCCCCTATAAACATTCTCTTGTATAAATGATCTGAACGGCGCGCAGCCGGTACCAGGGCCAATCATTATCATAGGTAACAAGCATTTTTTTTGATAATCAAATGTTCCTTTTTCAATCCAAACAGGAACGTAATGGTCTCCTTCTGAGGGATTAAGTGAAGCTAGCCAGGTGGAACAAAGTCCTCGCCTTGGTTTATGTAATTTTGTCTTATATTCAACAACAGCCATAAGGATTTCAGCAGAACTAGGTAAATATGATAATGATGACGCAATCGAGAAAGAGCGTGGCTTTATCATAGGAATCATTTCCAGAATGTATTCAAACGGAATACTTCTAGAAACAGATAGGAAATCATACATAACTTCTAAACAGGTACGTCTTGGTCTATAACAATAACTATACAATTCTTCTTGTCCTTCAGATGTACAAAATTCTTGTAATTTTTCTTTTTCCATTTCAGATGTTGCAAAATATGCCAATATTTCAAAAAAGTAGCGATTAGGCCTACTTTGAAAATCTAAATATAGCTGAACAATATCTTTTACGGTGTGACATTTACTTAGTATGTGAGGAACGATGGCATCATTTCTGTTTGGTTTGATTATCACTCTTTCATCGGCATTTAGACGTAAGCATGATAAAAACTCATCAACATTCTCAATTAAGTTTTGTGGTTGTACAACTAACACATCACCTGGTTGAAAACTAATCTGAGAATCTGACAAATCGAATTTGATCAATCGAGTATCTTGAAAATGGTCTTTCGATGTAACCCTTTCATTGTGTAAAATTTTGGCTGAGAACGGATTGTTTTTATCAAATTTATCATTACTTTCCTTCAAGGTATCAACGCCATTACTTTTCACAGGAGTAGCCAAATCTTGAAAAGAGATGGAGAATTTTGCTGGAATTAAATCCAGATTTGTAGAATCCTTATCAACATATTTCAGCGGAAATAACTCGTTCAAAGGTAACCAAAGACTGTCAATCCATGGGAACACAACTGAGTCAGACCCAAGTTCATGTTGATCATTTGCAAGTCCAAGCTCAACATTATCTATTGGTTTAGCATTCAATTGTAAAAATCTTTTCCATAACTTTTTTGCTATGAAATTATATTTGGCATATGAAGAGTCCCCTAGTCCAAGGACACCAACGTGAACTGAACTCAGTGAATCACTAGGTAAACTTCTTCGTAATAAAAATTTCCAAAACTGCTTCATGTTGTCCGGTGGATCTCCTTGACCTGTTGTTGCTACAACAGTAATAACAACCTTTTCATTTGGTAAATTTACAACATTATAATCATCCATTGCTAAAACTCTTGCATCAACTCCTCGTCTTCGAGTTTCTCTGCCGATTCTCTCCGCGACATCTTCAGCCGTCCCCGTTTGAGATCCGAAAAGAACCAAAATACTATGCTTATCATCTGAAGATTCCATAGCACTATATTCAAGCTATTGAATATTATAGACTTTCCATGAAACTATTGGCAAGTAGGCCTAACTAAGCAAACAAAATTGTATTTTTAACGTAAAACCATTGGGAGCAATTTCTATTACTTTTCGAGCTCATTTCCTTCTGGCCTCTTTTTGGGAATCCAAGCCTAGCCACTTCTTCAATGCCTTACCCTAAGTGGGTTAAATGGTAATACATTTTCAGCGATCAGATCTCCTTCTAAGGTAATCTATTTTCTACATGGTGTTTTGTTCCTTCAAAATAAAAGAATCAATTTGATTTACTTATTTTACTTCAACATCATTATAAATTGAGTTAACATAAGTATCAATGCACATGCATTTGAAATAGCAATAATTTTTTCAATTTTGTTTATGATAAACAGTTTACCTTATACCCACTTTTTACCAACTTAAATACCTTCTAGCTCATATTTAATCTATGCGAATTATTTATTAACACAATTTACATGTTTTCTTGCACATCGATTTCATGATATATGGTCTTGTGGTACAATCTCCATTTCTTTCGCTATACCAACAATAGAAGAATGAGCCATCATCTTCACATGGTGGTGGTACTGGCGTGGTTCCTGGAAATTCAAAATTAAATGGTTAGGTGAATTTATGAGTAAATCGGTGCATGGCACAGCGGTCTGTTAAATTCCGAAGGCTAAATTGAACTCATAGAGAATTGATTTCACAACACATTTTACAATTCTGGTGTTTTTTAAGAAGTCTGATTGGTTAAATTTGTGTTTAAGAGAAGTGTCGAATCATGTATGAAAACATTTGCCGTCTAACATGGCAAGTACAGTGGTTGATTTTGTAAGGGTCTCTTTTATCCCACTCTACATATTGCAGGCTACATCGTTGTTCATATAAGGTAGATTATGCTGCAAATTTCATCAGCTTCATCCATACAAAAAATTCTATAAATTAGTGATAACTTGCCTAAATTTCTTCCATATAAGGCTTGAATGTCATTGATGTCCGTTTGAGTTATATTGAAGTCTTTGACGTAAGACCCAACTTTGTAATAAGCGTACATAATGGCGTTCCTATCAGGACTATGACTTAGGCCCAAAGCGTGCCCAATCTCATGTGTGGCTACCCAAAGAAGATTTGTACCGTTTGCCACTCCATCTGTCCACGTTTCTTCGTCGTCAAAATGAATCTTACTACGGGGAGGGTAAAATTTGGGGGACTCGGCATGGGCGAGGGTGCCTCCCTCTCCATCGAATGGATCGGCATCACCATGGTCACCAACCTCGAAGCTACAAAAATAAAATGCTCATGATAAAGAAAATGATATAATTGGAAGACATTATTGTTCATATTGCTGATTTTTAAAGTAACATTTAAAAAGCCGTATCGACTATACGTGGTTTTGAACAGGAACCTTCGATAGTTTTAAAAAATAAGCGAATTTATGCCGACCGCATTCGGGCCACAATCGTCCAAATGACCTGAAATTTTCGAAAGTTTCGCTTCTTTTGCAATTTTGTAAAGAAAATAGCCTCACATCTTTTCCACTGTAAAGCACAATGTAATTATCAGTTAATAGATGATTCTCCATAAGTTACCTTAAAACAATAGTGCCATAAGAAGTGGACTTTGTAAATGTTAACGGTGTTACGTTTGCCCATAAATTAAACGCTCTGCGGAAAGCTGAATCAATCAAATCCATCGATATTGAATTACTATAATTCGCTATTCGGTATTTGTGATCATTGGAATGCCATTTACTTCTATAAAGAGCGATATTTGATTGTTGATAATCTGGTAGTCCACATCTTTTTGCAGACATCTTCTTCAAGGTATCAGCATCAATAACTCCAGTCTGATTCAAATTTGCATACGATTGAAATTTCTTGATGGCAGTCACCAATCTAGATGAGCTACCATGACCACTTCTTCCAACAGTTAGATATCCATATTTGCTCAGAAATGCCTATAAAATGAAATACCGTGTTATCATAAACACTTGTGTTAAATTGGATTGGAATGTATACTTTGAGGATGCTTTGAGATTTGAGAACAAGCCAATCAATTTAGAATCCATTTTTTAGCCTTTCCCCCGTACTGACTAGATTGCTATCCATAGAGTCAACACTGTATAATTAGTATCTCAATAGCTTAAAAATCAAAATTATCAGGTAAATCAAATCTAAGCCGCTACCAGTACATTAACCGTGTCAATCCTTGGTGGAAAAATCTGCTGCAAGACATTATGCTATCAGAAACTCTGCAAACTTTCAAATATAATCTGATTAAGCATGATTTGACAAATCTATTAAATCTGTAGCGTAATTCAAAATTTTCAAGTATAATATTAACATAATAAGGAAGTGGAAATTTTGATGTGCGTTAGTAAATAATTAGCGATTTGCAATTTAGCAATGTAAGTACTTAATGTAGCTATACGTAAGTGGAAGCTCACTTTCCTTTATCAGCCTGCCATATTTTGATAAATAAACAAACAACAACGATAACAACTTATTTATTTAGGTATAAATTGGGAAATTGGATACTTTATCAAAGACGTATTATTTATTATCCCTTTATTATACATATGTTCATCAATCTTAAACTGTTTTTGATCTTTCTCATAGCCTACCAATTTTCAACTATAAAAATCTTTTAAACTAGTAAATACAGCGTATTTTGAAATTTTGTTAGCAAAATGTGCTACAGAGTTGATAACAGCACGTGATGATCTATCACAAAGAGGCTTGGGATCTATCAGCACACTCACTCAAAATCCTTTCCTATATAATTATGGTATGTACTCGCATATTTAGTGTGGTTACGAGATAAAAGGAAATTCAGGGCAACAGAAATGAAAAGAGATGTTTTTCCTTCACAAACTGCAATTATCTGTTCCTGGATTAATCACTGACAGATTTACAAATTTTCTCGCGGTGTGAGTAAAAAAACTTTTTTCTCCTGATGTCTCATTTGAAATGACGCGAAACCTACCTCCCTTGTGAATAAATATATAGATAATGCAGCTACGATCAGTAATTACTTACCAATGGATTTACACTCGCATTTGCAACTGACAACGTGAAAACCAATGCTATCAGCCAAAACAATTCTTTCTTGCCTTCCATCTTAACAGAATGACTATATTCCCTAGTGTTGCTTAATATGGAATAGTTTCCTTATTTGGAAAATCAAGATTTCAGACGGGTTTATATAGAGTATAGAGATGGTTATTGTTTGATCACCGCTCAAGGTAGTCTTTGAACAGCTGACTTTTAATATTGGGTGGCTGGAGGTGTAAGATGCGATGAAATGCCTTATTCTGGCATCAGAGATCATTCTTTGACGTAGTTAGAATAAAATGTAACACTTCAAGTTAATCAAAAGACTGCTTTTTCTAGGAAATAATTATGTAGGTGCTCTCATGTGTTGTGATATTCTACGCGTGTCAAACGAGAGGATGTGTTCCAAATAATTCTTGGAAGTGTGTTTAATACGTAATATGATTTAACACATTTTTAAATCACATAGGTACAATAGCTTGATTGATTTTTTATTGGTGTTGCAGTGCTTTAGCTTCTAGTTTTTGTTCAACCAAATTATTATGACGTCTTTCATAATTTATTCCTGTTTCTAGTGATGGAGGTGTCCTGATAAATCAAGTTAAGACAATGACTTTTGATGGCAGCAATTGGTTGGGGACTGTGATTTTTTGCTGAGGTGCAGGGAAGCTTTACAGGGTGGGCCGATTATGTTTGATTATGGAAAATTTGAAACGGCGTCTAATTTTTGTCATTTAATAAATCTGCCTCCTTAGTGGGTTTCAAGAGTCAAGCGAAAGAAGGCTCATGTATTGCTTCCGTTATTTGATTCCCTGATCCTTAGAGGCCTTCGAGTGTCTCCCAACACACCAAGTGCAAGGGTCAGGGTACCCCAAGCACAAGGCGTCCGTGTAGAAACCCTTTTGTGAAACAAAATATAGTCTTTCTATTTCAAATTAATTCATCATTTTGTCTTTTTTAATTAAATCAATTTTCTTCTATCAATAATCACGCCTTTGTCATTTCGTTCTTCGAATCAGTATGGTGTCATGGTTTCATATGATACTTTTGATAGAATAATTCTTACACAACACCTTACAAAAATTAACTTCGGTATCACATCGTATATAAAATTATCATGTCCATTGTCATGATTCCAAAAATGCATTCACGATTTTAAATTCAAATCCTGATATATAATTGCAGGCAATTATTGCCTAGATGAGCCGATTTCTTTAACTATATGTGGTCATTTTAGTCCCTCTTAAATCGCTCGTAAGTCGTAAGTATACTGACGGCCATGCGACTGTCGTCGCGACCCCTTGGCATTCTACATCTTGACCGTCACACGACATCACAGCAATAAGCTAATGGAAAGACTAATTGTAAAGACTACCCCTTAATACTAATGACAGGTAGGCCTAAACTAAAAGCCAAATATTTTTGTAAGACTTCAGAGAAACTTTCTGCTTTTTGATCGTTCTTCTTATCGACGTATTTTTGCGAATCAATCTATTATTTAAACATCTTGATCCGTAAAAGAGTAATTGATTTTTCAGGAGTCAGATCGAGAATAATCTATTTTCAGAGTATATCAATGGTATTTTGTGTTTTAAAAATAAAGGAAGAATCGATTTGATGTGGTTGATATACTAATATTTCAATTTATATATTTAACACACTTTGAATAACATTGATATGTACAGTACATCATTAGATATCAAATTGTTCTCTATGTATTAATTTTTGACAAGTAAGATATAATTTATCTCAATTTATGATATTCTATTCAATTATTCACATTGAAAATGAAATTAGCCCATCTTCAATCTTTGTAATTTATTTATTAGCAAAAGTTACATGTTTTCCTGCATTTCAATTCCATACCAGCTGGATATGTGGTACAATGTCCAATTTTTTTGTAATGATCACAAAATGTGAGTGCGTCTTCACATGGTGGTCCTATAAATCCAAAATGAAATGATAAGAGATATGAGTGAAAATTCGTATAACTGGGAGAGTGATTGAATCATAATGCAGGGAGTACATCGGCATGTCAAACATCGGTCACCTATACAATCCCACGGCCCGGGTCCTAGGGGAAAAATCCAAGTCATTACAACTAACATCATTGGGCTCCTCTCGCATGTATGGAATCCAATCAATTCGTATACTGTCGGCATTAATTTCAACATTCAAATATAAAAATTTATGAGGACTTACCTCCATATATAGCTTGAATGTCGTTGATGTCCGTTTGAGTTAAACTCATGTCTTTGACGTAGGACCCGCCATAAGCGTACATAATGGCATTCTTATCAGGACTATGCCCCAGACCCAGAGCATGACCAATCTCGTGTGCAGTGACCCAAAGAAGATTTGTACCTGCGGGCACTCCATCTGTCCATCTTTCTTCGTCATCAAAATGAATGTCACCAGAGGGTGGGTAACTGGCATGTGCGAGGGTGCCTCCCTTTCCATCGAATGGATCACCATCGCCATGGTCACCAACTTCGAAGCTGCAAAAATGAAATTTGCATTATAATATTTTTAGCCTTTAAGAATGGTTGATTACTATTACAGTTTTATAAAGACAAATAACCCCATGTCTTTTCGCACTTTTAAACCACATTGTATCAGCGTCATGTTACTTTTATATTAAAATATCAGATAATAGATAGTTCTACCTATCACCACAGAGCCATCTAATATTTTACAAGAGTTGAGACACTCTCTCGTATGCCCTTCTACATTCCATTGGTTAGTCACAGTTCATGTGATATATAGAACCGGAATCGAGAGAGATAATGCATTCGAAAAAGCCCACGTCATTTCATCAAAATACGAAAGACCATGGTTTATTTCTGCCTTAAATTTACAATCTCCATTTCATGGGCCCAAATATGATGCCCAAAAGTGCATTCAAAAATTCCACTATACTTTTAATACCTCAACACAATGTCTTCATCAGAACTTTGGGTCTTTGTGAATGTCAACGGTGTTACATTCGCCCATAAATCAAAAGCTTTTTGAAAATTTGAACGTATCAAATCCATTGACATGAAATTACTCCATTTTGATATTCTGTACTTGAGATCATTGAAATGCCATTTACTTCTAGCAAGAGTTTTATTCGATCGGTGATAATCTGGTAGTCCACATCTTTTTGCGGACATCTTCTTCAAGGTATCAGCATCAATAACTCCAGTCTGATTCAAATTTGCATACGATTGAAATTTCTTGATGGCAGTCACCAATCTAGATGAGCTACCATGACCACTTCTTCCAACAGTTAGATATCCATATTTGCTCAGAAATGCCTGTAAAATAAAATACCGTGTTATTATAAACAGTTGCTCCATATTTGATTGAGATTTTTTGAGAATGCATCGAGCTTTACCTAAACAACTGAGATCTAACTAAGGAAGTTACCTCATTAATGTATTTCTACCCATAGGGGCATAGTGACAATACTGCTTTGGCTTGGCATAGGTAGATATAGATAATTATTTAATCATAATAACTTTGGTAAAATACATTGCTAGAGATTCGAATAAAGTAAAGAAGTAATTACTTGGTCAGGTTATCCCGTAAGCATGACGTATATATTATGAATTGAGATGCTGTAGAAAACAGGTATTACGATGGTGCTTTTATTTTGAATTTAGAGGGGCTTCACAATTTTCCCCCAGGACATTGTCTCAAAGCTATAAAAACTTTTGTTTATTTTTCTTAAACGGCATTTTAGAACATTTTGAGAGGGAACCACCCTCGTAGCCCCTGTTTAAAGAGTTAAAAGAGCTAAGTATTTTTCACGTCTTATAAATTTCTAACTGGAGTGATGTTGAGAAAAATAAAGTGTGCTATATATACGGTAATAGCAAGTAATGGTACAATAAACAAAATAAATTATAGGAAAAAAGCGATATATCTATCTCAACATGTATGTAGATACTAGAAATATGGTAACACAGTCACATCAAATGTATTCGATTTGTCCTCCCATATTTAGTTTGATCATGAAATAAGATAAAATCCAAAACAAAAGAAACAAAAACCTTTTTTCTTCACAGCTGCATCTACAATATTCATGATGGGTTTAGCCATTTTCTCGTGGCATCATTTAAGATGCTTTTATCTTTGTCTTTGAAATGATGCGTAACCTACCTCCCTTGTGAATAAATATATAGATAATGCAGCTACGATCAGTAATTACTTACCAATGGATTGACACTCGCATTTGCAACTGACAACGTGAAAACCAATGCTATCAGCCAAAACAATTCTTTCTTGCCTTCCATCTTAACAGAATGACTATATTCCCTAGTGTTGCTTAATATGGAATAGTTTCCTTATTTGGAAAATCAAGATTTCAGACGGGTTTATATAGAGTATAGAGATGGTTATTGTTTGATCACCGCTCAAGGTAGTCTTTAAACAGCTGACTTTTAATATTGGATGGCTGGAGGTGTAAGATGCGTTGAAATACCTTATTCTGGCATCAGAGATCGTTCTTTGACGTATTTAGAATAGAATGTAGTACATTCTGTTAATTAAAGATAATTTTATCTTGGAAAAGTTTATATAGGTGTTGCATTTTCATTCAATTGAAGTAGGTCTTTCGTGTTTGCATTTCATAATGAGAATTAAAAGGAAGTATTTGTGTGACGATAATCTCACGTATGCAAAGAATCGCTTCCAAATAATTCGTTGAAATCAATTTACACAACCTGATTTAGCGCATTCCTAAATCAGTTACATATAGCGCAATTGATTTTTGTACTATTGTTGAAGATCTTGTGCTTCTAGTTTTGGTGAAGACAAATATTATAACGTCCTTTATATTTTCTTTCTGATTCTAAACATGAAAGTGTCCTCATCATATCAAGACTATAGTAATTATATGCAGTATCGTGATTTTCGATCGAGTTTTACCATGAAAGCTTTGATTCCTTTGGTGAATTCCAGGAAAGCTGTAGACGGAATACACTGGTTATAGTCAATCTTGGAAAAATTTGATAAATTTTTATCATTTTATGAGTCTTCATTTTGTGCAAGTTTCGCGAGTCATGTGACTTCGAGTTTTGATTACAGTTTGAAGTTCAGAGAACGAAAATGCACTTTATTCGAAAGATAGCACTGTAAGGTGACTTATTTGGGAGGGAGCTCCTAGGAGGAATATAATTAAGCTCCGAATCCATTTGAAAAACTTTCATGATCCCCTTTTTGCGTCAATGGCTCACCTCAGCATACTTTGATATAATTACTAAGTACTCTCAAATGCTTCAAGACTACAGAACGAAAACCCAGTAATGTAGACATCAGCTTGCAGCACTTCATATAGTGAAATGAATTTTAGAATAATAAATGGTCTTAGTATCATCTTGTCGATACATTCCGTAAAATAATTTATACAAAGTATGTTGCACAAATCACATCATTGAGATGGGATTGTTATGTTTAATAAATTAGCGTATCATCATAGTCATAATAATGCAGAATTATTCATAATTACATGCAATCATATTGCTAGAGCTAGGCAACTAATCCAACTACTCTTTTTAAACCAAAAGAGAGCAAAAAAGAGTAGGGATATGATAGTATCATTCGTTGTTTAATTTATTTAGTACTTGAACATCGAGATAAATTTTGTGCTGCTTTAAGACGGATAGTAAACACATTGTGTATACACTTTGAATTGACGCTTATTTGTTGAAACAACTACGTCAAAACCAAAACAAGTATAAAAGTAATATAGAATTATTCTAATATTCGACAGTTGATTTATAATAAATAACTTGGTATAAGAAATGATAACTTTTAGGCTTTTAAATTTAAATTATTTGAAATTTACTTACAATGGTATCATGATTGGTTCAAATTTTAAGAGATTAATTAATGCATATATATCAAGTTGTTTATTTGTATAGCAATTGTTTGTTTCGTAGTTTATGAAGAAATGTGCTTCCTACTGTCTGACATCTGAATAAACAGTATTTAGAAAACCATGCACGAAAAACACCTTGCATTAAGGTATAAATACATCGAATATTTCTTAACTACATTAAGCATTTTAGTTTGGTAATATATGCTTAATTTTCAAGATGAATTTGATAGTATTACTCGTTGTGGTTGGAGTCAGCCATATTTATGCTGATGATGATGTAACCGCTTTGGTGAGTTAGAGGATAGTTAATTAAAGCCTTATATTACTTTCTTGAGCAATTCAAACTCTCCATTTTTGTGTTGATTTTATTGATTATTGTGTTCATCGTGAAAGAATTATGATACATAGTAAAGGGCTATACATCACACTTCCTCTGTACATCTTTTTTCGTTGGGAGGTATACAAAAATACAGGACACTTTGAAACAGTAAGGGTCGAGTCAAGTGGTAGATGGTGTTTAGATAGGCATGAGAACATGTTTACGAAGGAAAATCTACAATTAAAAAGGTACTTTAAAATTTCCTCATCTTATATTTTTATATTCAAAAATTATTATTTACATTTCAAATAATTAACTGCACTGTTTTAGAGGCTAAAACAAACGCTCCGTTCATCTCAAATATTTTCATTTTTGAACCAATTTCCATGACGGGATTTCCAAGCATCCATGTCATCCGATCAGATTGCAAAGATTTTTATTTGAATATTTATTTATAATTACTTATTCTTTTTTCTACTTGAATAGAATTATCTTGCTAAATATGGTTATTTGAAAATTGGTCGCAGTGGGACTTCTGGCAGCTCAAACGTTGCTGACGCTCTCCGAAAGTTTCAACGATACGCCGGTCTGAATGAAACGGGTGTTGCAGATAATGGAACGATTTTCGAAATGAATATCCCCAGATGTGGCATGAAAGATAATTCAAAATACAATCCATTAATTAGCAAATGGTCTATTACTCATTTGAAATACAGATTGTTGACATTTAGTGGTGATTTGAGTATGGATAACATCAGAAGAATCATAAGAGAGGCTTTTGACATGTGGAGCGCAGTGACGCCGTTGACATTTGAATTGACGAATCACAATGACGAGGACATTCAAATAGGGTGAGTAAATGTGGCAATGAATGATGGAGCTGTATCGATTCGTTTGCAAAACCCCTTCCGATAAAGTCTTAACGACTAAAAATTTGAAAGCGATTACCTAATTTTCAATTCGCTAGGAGTTTATAACATCATCCCATACAAACTTTCACTAGATTAATTCTCTGCATTTGGTTGTCTTTAGATTCTACTACGGTTCTCATCCGGGTGATTCCGATGCATTCGATGGTAAAGGTGGTGTACTTGCGCATGCGGCCTACCCTCCCAGTGGAGACATTCATTTTGATGATGCTGAAACATTCTCTGATAAACGTGCAAAACATATCAATCTTTTATGGGTTGCCGCTCATGAAATAGGCCACGCCCTTGGACTGGAACACAGTCCTGATCGTGACGCTATCATGTACGCGATTTACGGAGGCTACGAACCAAATTTGACCCTACGTTCCGATGATATATGGAGAATTCAGAACGCTTATGGAAGCAAAAATGGTGGAGGTAGGTTGTCGAGCAATCATAGATTCAAAGCACCATTTATATTTATGCAATAGATAGATATATACGTTGCAAACTGTAGATAAATATTATTGAAGTGCAACAAATACCAAACTGTGGAGGAAGTAACATTTGTGTGAAAAGTTGATTTGAATCGTAGAAAGTCAGTGAGTTACAGGCACTTAAATTGAAGTAGAATTATTGCCAACTCCAAGCGAACTGAATGAAACCGTGTTTAACTCCAGTTTATTTTTCTTTCTTTTCGTTAGTAATAACTATCTATTCTGCATCTTAGGAATTGGACCAAAACCAACCGGAAATTCGTACACACATCCACCACCACCAGCAACAAGAGGGCCGTATTCATGGATCGTTACAGGGTGGCGCCCAACGAGAGCACCAACTACATATCGTCCGGCAACGCAAGGTCAGCGTACGTGGGTTGTCACATTCAAAAAGCAGCCTCAGGCAACAACAAGAAGACCAGTTACACGACGACCTAGTAATTGCGTAGACAGTTGGGACAACTGCCACTATCGTCGATCAATTGGCGAGTGTCAATATCCATCGATCAAAAGATTATGTAGATTGACATGTAATGAATGTTAAATTAGTGATAAATCAATATCAACAATAGAAAATTTGTATTTAATAAAAGTATCAAAGACAAGTTATAAATAGAATAATCAATATTGATAATTATATATAGTTAATATACAGTTTACAATAGGCCAATCTGTGTTGCAGTTATCTTTCAAAGAATCGAGTGTTGCATTTGTATCTAAAAGCACTTGAATATATTATACTTGCATATATAGAACATTTCGTCTATGTCTCTGATCAAAGTCTGTTCACAATTATGTTAGTAATGTCACCTTGTATATGATTAATCTGTTTATCATTATTCAATATTCCAAAGACCTATCATAGTTACAGCTGTGGTACTAATAAATCGGCTGAGGTAGTTTCTGCTACCAACTTTTGAATACCGAAAGGCACACTTCTAAGCTTCTACACTTTGTCACTCAAAAGCTGATAGTTTAAAGCTGGTTAAATCCCATTGAGATTCATTAGTTTAGTAGATCAAAACATCTGATAGAATCTGAATCAACTTACCATAATGCACTGGGGTTGTACCATTTGATATTTATCATCCTAATACAAAGGAATTCCTTTATTTCATCAATGACAACAACACCAATTGAAAGTTTCTAATGCAATTTGAAACTGCATTTTATAATACGACTATATCTGCAATAGAGTTTTCATTTTGATGCAATGTTTCCATATACAATTGCTCGATATACTCTCAAGAAAGTACACTCTGTATACGTTACACGTCTTCGTATGTAGTAAAGCATAATTATGACTATATACATCTGTCCCGTAACTATGAGCGATTAATTAACTGAAAGAGATAAGAACACTCGTTTAAGCTAAAACAAGCTGTGCCTTCTGTCTCTAGAAGAATGGAGTTTTTTTAGCTATGTAAGGCTATACATGCTCATTCTCAAACAGTGCCAGACTACGAACAAAGAAAACGATGTCTTGTTTTCTAAACTAACAGGAAACTTTATAGAAAATTCCACCCTGCATCACATGTATACGGAAATGGTAAATTATAGGTAGAAATTAAAACCTTGAGAATTTTCCACTGGCCTCTGGAATATTCTCTATAGATCGAGTTTCAGACGAGAATTCAATTCAACCCATGAGATATTCAATCGATTGTAATTGGCTCAAGAGAAATTTCCCACTTGTTGACCACTTATTTATGTTAAGCTATAGCTAGCGTGCTGTTTGATATTAACATCAAATAAAGCTAATGATATATTGACTCAACTTGTTTGGATCTCACATATCCTTAACAGGGAAAAAAGTGAGCTATTTCTTGCACCTGAATAAACACTTTATAGCATATTTGACAATCAAATGCTAAACAAAATCCATTTATACAGTTGAACTGAGCATAAGGGCATTTTACATTTATAATTATAGAAGATGTCCTCTGAAATTGCCTGCGTACTATTTGTTTCATTACTTGCTATAGCTGCTGTTGATTCCGATTCGAATGGAAGACACCATGCCTTGGTGAGTGCATTCATTCAAGCTTGTAGTATAGGTGCATGGTGACATTATACAACGCAATGTCAAACATTGACAAACAAGCACACCAATCCAAGATAGTTGAAATCGAAGAAGTATTTATTGATTTTTATTGAGTTTATAGTTGTACATCATGAACTCTTTTACTTCTATCTCAAATGTTGTATAATCACGCATATTTTGATTTTCCTTTTTACAGAAATACCTTTCTAATTATGGCTATCTCAAGTTGGGTCGTAGTAATGGTAACAATATTCAAAATGCCATTCTTCAGTTCCAATCTGAGGCTGGGTTGCTGCAAACAGGACGTCTGGACAATGCAACGATCAAGCAAATGGCTGTACCTCGTTGTGGTCAACTAAAGAGCCGAAATCGTCGTGCAGCAAATGACAAAAATAAAAAATGGTCAGTCACAAATCTGAGGTTTGAAATTACTAACGATTGTTCCACAGTATCTTCTAGTAACGTTGAATCTGTGATCAAAAAAGCGTTGGATAAATGGAGTGCTGTGACACCCTTGAAATTCAAAGAGGCAAAGTGGGTTGCAGCCGATTTGGTTTTCAGGTTAGTAGTATATACATGTAGTGTGTGTTTGTGTGAAGTGCCCGATGCAGTGTGAGCCAGACCTTGCAAAGGTAGTATCTTGTTATCATCTTTTTCCTGAAGGACTACGTACAATTTCAGAAAGAGATGATAAATGAATTGCATTCCATTTAATTTCAAGTTCAGAATTTGTATGGGATGAAATAAGTTCAAGTACTATGTATTTAAGTCATTCATTCACATGAAATCCTTTTTTAATCGACTTTCTTTTGTCTTTATACAAGTGTGCTCTCTATACGCGCTATGTTGTTTAGTTTGTAACAATTTGAAGGATGTTCTTCAACTAACGGAAGCACATGTCAGTTATTTAAAAAGATATTATGTCACATCTTTTGAATTTAAATTTACTATCAAAAGATCACTTTGGTTTTCTATCAAGACACTTAACTTGTACACAGTTGTTATCATTTTTGACAACATAGATTTCTGACGTGAATGAAAGAAAAAGAATAGACAATGTTGACTTTCGTAAAGCGTTCGACTCTGTTTCGCATGAAAGATCATTACAAGTTGCATGCATATGGAATTCATCACGAGCTTCTCAATGGATTGAATGTTTTTTATTAAATCGCACGCAAGTTCTTTGTGTTGGAAACAAATCATCTTCTAGTTTACCCATCACAATTGGAGTCCCACAAGGTTCCGTTTTAGGACCATTGATTTTTCTAATTTATATAAACGATTATTTCCTTTAAAATTATCTTATTTTGTTACTACTCCAAGCTCGTGTCCCCCGACATTTTCTCGTTTAGTAGATACATTAACAAGTGTATATAACCCTTGCCTACAAAATTAACATCATTGATCAATCCATACATTATGAAAAACGACCGTGTTGTAAATCTGTTTTAGCTTTGAAAGAGGTAACCATGGCGATTCTGAAAAGTTTACAACTGACACTAATACTCTTGCGCATGCGTTTGGACCAAATGATGGGCGCATTCATTTCAACGATCACAAAGACTTCAGTACAGGAACAAGTTTTGAATGGGCAACAGCTCATGAAATTGGACATGCATTGGGTCTAGATCATATTGACGACAGAAATGCTATCATGCATCCGTTTTGGTATCATGACTCGGCACTTGATCTTCATCAGGAAGATCTGGATGCAATTCACGCATTATATGGAGGTAAAACATGTATAATGGTGGTATGAAAGGTGAAACTCACCCAGAGTGTTAATTGCCTACTACTCTTCGTAGTCATTTAGTATACATACAGCTTTTCATAAGCGTAGGGGTGTAGCGGGCGTGGTGGGGGTGTCTGACATAACCACAAAAATAGATTGGATTCATACATGTCTTTTCCACCCAAAAACGTAATTTTCGCTCAAAAAGAACAGGTATTTTCAATTGAGCTATTCAGGAAATGAAAGCAATGATGTTACAAAACTGTTTTATCATTTATTGGGTACACCCTCATTTTTTGGGTAGACTTGTTTCCCCGACGTGAAATGAACCTGTAATTTATATTTATATCTAATTTGGCGTTTCTTAGTTCTCGAGAATTTTGAGTGAATTTTTTCGACAAAAAATTCCCTTTACTTATAATTAACAATTGCAGATTAGCCTTGATCTTACATAAGCTAATGGTTTCATTTTCCATCTTGGATTTTCACTTGATAATTGAATAATTCTAGCTTTCCTGCAAGCATGCTACTGAGCAGAATATTTTCGTTCTACACAAATAATCACAATTTTTATTGTTATAATTGTTACTACAGTACTATTTCTATCTATTGTTTATATTTTTTAGATCATCCTTGTCGTGATTCATTCAAAAACTGTGACAACTATTTGATGCTAGGACTGTGTGATGCTTTTGCACCTTTGAAAAAATTCACGTGCAAGAAAACCTGCGGCAAATGTAGTTGATCTCGTTATGACATTATACCTTACTCTCTTTTTTCAAATAACGTTTAAAATATAATGCTTGTGTACAGCTTATATTCATCAAAGTAATAATATCACTCGGTGTAATAAAGCCACCCATGGGATTGTTAGCTCGTTTAAAATACAATAATTGAATTAACATTCTGTTGATATATAATTGAAGACATTGGAAAACATGAGCAACCGCCTATTCTATTTTAGTACAGTAGTTCATGAACTTCATGTACATATTATCTCTCCTACAAAGGCCTCAATGAACAACGACCAGTCAAAAGGTCGATATAAGCAGGTCAATTGAAATCGCAAAAGATTGTGAAGTTATATCTTATTGGATTTGTTCCAATTTACAATCTAGATATAGGTGCGACAAACACTCGGTGTGGAAACACAGATCTGGAAACTGTGGTTTTCTAACTATGGTACTACTTATCAAAGAACGCCTTGAAAACGTCAAAGTGTTATTTTCGTTACGTTACGTAAACGTAAAAATGAAGAGAGGCTGGTACAACAGGCCTGTCAAAGTTCCAAAGATCACATCAACATTTACCTCACATTTTCCGTCGATTTGTTGGAGGCCTTGGATTCTTATCCTACTGATGCTATTAATCTACATTTACAACAGACAAAATTTTTACATGGACGCCTAAAATCAGTATTCATATTATGAATAAATTCTTAACTAGCCAAACAAGCTGCTGGAGAGTTAACAGGACTTGTTTATCACGACAATTATGTTTGGAAAACTCATCTTGGTCTAGAACAAGTTCATCTACTGCAAGGCATACTCTATTACTGAACTCTAAGAGGAATTATGCTATTAAAAAATTCAATATAAATTTATTCAATACTTCAAATTACAAATTTTCCCGTGGTATTTCCTATGGATCAAAGTTATTCTCTTCGACTTCAAGCACGAATAATCAGAATGAAAGTAAGTCACCCGTTGGTATCTGTGTTAATGAATTTGCAGTTCTTATAAGATGGCAGAGATGAGCTTGAAAATAAAAAAAATGCTAAATATCTCTCTTTGAAGTTATAATTTGGTAATTTATCCAAGATTTCACTCTTTTTATTACTGCTTTCCTCCATTTCCTGACCTCACGAAATATAAACTCGGGAATAAACTCTGCCATCGATAATAATTCACTAATAATTCTACGCCTTGGCAGATGGATAGGCTGTCACATTTTTACTCCACTCCAAAAAAGAGCAAAAACAGATTTTTTAACAGATTTTCACTTCCGGACAAAAGTAAGCAAATAATGATTAGTATATTACTATATTTACAAAAAATCCTATTAAATCATGATAAAAACAGCTCAAACATTATAAATTGTCTTGAAATTAATCAAAACGGATCCGCAAATTGACGTCAGTTGAACTTAACTTGGGCGTGCCCTTTGCAAACTTTTCAGTCTGGGATATTACCAAAGTTTTCGATTTTTTACTTTTTGAAATATAAAGTAATTCAAATGCTTAAATATTCTTCACATAAAGAAATGCTGATGATACTTGATGGCAGTAAATATGTAGCCTAAGGTTGTCAGTTTCTTTCCTCTGCTCGCTCCAAAAACTAGTCATATTGAATTGAGTTGAATTATTGAATTGAATCATCAAATCTGGCATAGCGTTGAGAGGGCCATAGTGTCCAATGTCTTATTCTCATTTCGAATGAAATGTTGTTTCTCCAATAAAATAATTCTGAAACACTTGAATGCAAATGAGCTTGAACATTATCCCAACTCTCGTTCAATTTGCTGATTGCTGTCTAGATGTTGAGTGAGGGTTTGATAGTATATAGACTCATCAAAAAGTTTTAGCCAAGTCTTACAACTTATTTTAAAATGAATTTACAGTGCAAAACTGGCATGCATTATGCTAATTGATTATGCATCATCAACTTATAATTATATTTGCAGCTGTGGAAATTGATGGTGTTAAAATTCCAAGAAAAATCTATAGTGATTCAAGCCATGTTCCTGTTGGTTACGGTAAGACATATCAGTTGTTAATATAGCATTGGAAATAATCGCAGTCTTGTCAGAAATAAAATAATTTAGTCTAACAGTCTAGGACTTTACTTGTAGTTCCGCTGTAAAAAATACTTTTTAAACATGCTGTGATGTAATGGCACATCATTGCTAAATTTGCTAAGACTTGCCTTGGAAATTTCTCGATGTTTCTTCGTAAGCCACTATTATTAATTCTAAAAGATTTGTAAGCTATGTTTATCTGTATTCACTAGAAATTTCTTTATAAAACCAACAGTATATAAAGAGCCACTGTGAACTATTTAGTTTTTCTCGAAATGTTCAAAATATATTCTGGAAGATAGGGGAACTATTTCAAATTCAACTAATAGTTACTTCTATTTCCCTGTAAATTACTAAATGGATCCATGCTTTTGTTAAAGTGCATATATCACCAAAAATGATATTTCACCAGTAGATAGAACTCAATTTTCTATCCGTACATGATCTT
>JANVCG010113306.1:0-14040 GCA_025505365.1 Haliclystus inabai
CTGACTGACTGACTGACTGACTGACTGACTGACTGACTGACTGACTGACTGACTGACTGACTGACTGACTGACTGAAATTTTGCTGCCTCATGTTTTATCCACACTTGCTGAAGGATCCCTTTCTGATTGATGCAGGTTGCAATTCCAGATGCAAGAGAGGCTGCAAGAGGGGCAGATGTTTTGATATTTGTTGTTCCTCACCAGGTAATTCCATTTCTCAAACCATTATGCATACTACTGTATTAACTGAGATTTGACATTGAAGTGATGCTTACTGTAATGCTGAGCTAGGGTTCTCTTTCAGATGTCAAATGCATTGCTCTTGTTCTATCAGTTATTTCTAATATACCACTTCTCTCTTTTTGTATACTCAAAACTTTCAATGTCAATATCAGAAAGATTAAGCTTAATCTGATACAACTGTCAATATTGTCAACAATGTGGTATAATCTATGTTTGCCCAGACATGATGCCGCTACAAGATCGAGAGCTTCATTCCTAACATTTTTTTATGAAGGATGAAATTATTAGTGTTTTGTTCTCTTTTACAATGTCTCAAACTGGTGCCCTTTTGTCCAATTATCAAATATGGAACAAAAAACCCAAGCTAGTTTAACTGTTGACTTTATTGTTGAGCAGAGAATGTAACCAAGGACCTGGATCCTAACCTCCGAAAGGAATTTGGTCCTGAAAATATAGGCACAGGTGGAGGGGAGCTAGGAGGGCGGTAACCCCCAAAAGATTTTAAAAAGCCATTTTAAGGGCATCTTTTCAGAAAATCAAAGATTTTCTATTGTTTTGAGAGAATTTTTCAGACAAAACCATTTTAGCCTTCCTAAATGGAATTGTACCCCTATGCTTTTACCCGCTGTTCTACCTTTTGTCTACAGTTTATACCTTCATTATGCAACGAACTGAAAGGTGTTATTCATGCTGATGCCGTTGGTATATCATTGATCAAGGTACATAGCTACTTGGGTTGAATATGTTTTAATAATATGAAGGAGAGTGCGCAAGATAATGTTTGCAGTTATTGAAGATATCAACTGATGCCAGTATCCTATGCCAGAATACATTGACCCAGAATGAGTCTTACCTAATGGAGTTACAGATTTGTGCAAAAAATATCTAAATAAGTTGCTAAGACCCTTTGTAAAACACAAACATAATTTTTTTGATTAGATTTAGCTCTACTTCTTGTGATGAACGTAATTAATTTTCAATAACGTGCGACCTCCTAAATGTGCATAACTCTTTTGAAAATCAGATGAACTGCAATATTCAGCATACCAATACCACAATTGATTATAATTATTTCTCTCAATTTTCATTCATTTTCTCAGGGCATCAGTGATAATAGTTCTGATTTTGACCAAATTTCAAATTACATAAAGTCATCATTGAACATTCCAGTTAGTGTTTTAATGGGTGCAAATTTGGCACCAGAAGTTGCAGAGGGGAAGTTTTGCGAGGCCACAATCGGTAAATTAATCATCTTTCTATAGGTTGAACTGGCTGTATTCCAGCCAAGGTGATTCCAACTAGTGCTGAAAAGACCATTGAAATAGCACTGAAACTCTATGAGTGTAGCAAAGTATGTAAACTGCAAAGGGTGGTGCTACAGTAGAATGTTTAAATAGTGTTTAATCAAACGCATAGTTAACATATAGTTGTAACTATAGCTACACACTTGTAACTCACTTTTGGCTTTCGAACGATCACACATTAGCTGTGTTTGATACTGATGAATCTATGAAAGTGCTACTTGGGTGTCTCTGAACTATTATGAGTTTTGTAAATGCATTGAGAAAGTGTCTGTGCCTGATTTATACGTTTCCATTTTGACACAATTTACTATTTAGTTTGTGAACAACTAAGTTGAATTAATCTCAAGTGAATTTCACTGGGACTGGAAACGCTGTACTTAGGAAGCATTGAATATTCTTAATTATTCTATAGGCTGTAACGATATTAAACAGCATTCGATGTGGACAGATTTATTTCATTGCAATTATTTCAAAATAAACATCATCAAAGATGCTGGGGCTGTTGAGTTATGTGGAGCATTGAAGGTAAGCTCTGACGTATAGGCTAAACTAATTTTCTGTCTCTAAAACAAATGCTTTCAAAACTGGAAGGCAAATTATAAGTGAAATAGTGTATAGAAGTGACCTTCAAGAGAAGAAATTTATTTGCTCGTAGAGTCGCTGATTCCCTGTAAATTAAAATTTGTTGAAAAAGGGCTGTCTGCTATAGATCATACCCAAAATCTCGGAAAGCTGCTTTTCCATTTTTTGAATTCCAATCAGGTGAATATTTTCATTTCTTTCCATAGAATATCATAGCACTTGGTGTTGGCTTTGTTGAAGGCCTGGGGTGAGCTACCAGATTCGTTTCATAACTATTAGTTTCATGAATTCAAATGTCATATTCATTCGTAATTCGAGCAAAAAAAAGCAATGTAGCAGAATATGGAATAGCAACTTCATCAAGTTTTATTTCCTTTCGCATTGTTTCGTATACCCCGCATTTTCTCAGGACTCAAAAAGTTACTCTCCAACACTAAAATGCTCTTTTATCAAATAGAAGGAGAATGCCTCCCAAGAATGTGCTGTTCACGGTCTCACACATGGACAAGTGAATTGGCAAAATGTTACCCATGAATTGACTAATTCCTCACTTATTCTGTTCGACATATCAAGATTAATATTTTGAAATTCTTTATGCCTAGTTATGGTGACAATACAAAGGCTGCAATTATTCGTCTTGGTTTGTTTGAAATGCGCCGTTTCGCTGAATTAGTGTTGGACGATGTTGATCCAGCGACGTTTCTCGAGTCGTGTGGTCTGGCCGACTTAATTACAACGTGTTATGGCGGTAGAAACCGAAAATTGGCAATTGAATTTGTAAAATCAAACAAGGTGAGTATCAGGGCTATGTTTGGTCAATATATCAGCTGACAGTGCAATCGCTCCTGTTTTTTTCCGTGAGCGGTTTTGTATCGGTACTGTTCCACTATCGCTTTTCGTATCCGCATCAGAATTTATATATCGCCTTTTCGATATCACTGCAAACGTTTTTGATTAGTTCCATGGCAAACACCATCGAACATCTATTCCTAACCCTCCACAATTCTACTGTGGGTCAGACTTGAAGTATCCGTGTACTGCAACTTTTATTAACGATTGAATTGCACCGGCACACTCCTGTACCGTTTACAATTATCACGTCTCCGTTCATCATCCGCGTAGAGCATAACATCTTCGCATGCATAATTAGTGTAGATCACGTGTTGGTGATGTGCTAGCTCTCCTTTACTCTTGATCCTACTTATGACAAATAAATATGTAAATGACGATACCCTCCCCCCTCGGGATCCAGTGAGACACTTTTGAATCTGGCGTCCCGCCAAGTCCTCGGTACCGCTAGGGTCTCTTGTATCTGTCTGAGTCAATGCAATTGTTTTCTGTGGTTTCATCCAGGCAGAATGATCCAGCTTGACCAGATACTTGAAAAGTCTCTAATCGTTTCGTTGATGGCTCGCGTTTGCTCAACGAATGAACACTCGGCGTATTAATCAGATCCGCTTTCTCTTACAATCTTTGTTACTAAACCGAACGTCACAGAGCGTTAGAGAGTCGTTCTTGCCTCCGTCCTCGCCAATGTTTCTTTAAAAGTTTATTGACATTGTTCACGATTTTTCAAGATATATCTCAATACCAATAGCAATAAAAAAACTCTTAACGTGACACAGGCTGTTCCTTAACATCCGCATTCAATTTGACAAAGGATTGATCATTATCTGATCTGGCAATCGGATTGACCTTGGACCGCTGAGTTTAATCCTTGAAAGAATGGGGCTTTGTCATGATTCCAGTTTTGTTTCGATTCCTCTCTTTGTATTTAAGAAAGATATCGAAACCAGCAGCTATTTCGCTTTCACATCTAACCCTCCCCATCTTTACAGCTTGAATTTAGTGTTCTTTCTCAGTAATCAATCTAGCAACCGCGTGTTTTTGAAACGAGACAAGACTTTAACATTTTGGCTAACTTGAATGATATTGTTTCACCTTTATACAGAGGCAGAGTAGCTTCTTCAAACTTAATTGGTCCCTGTCGGATGGTATTATAAATCGAACCATTGTCTTTGACTATTTACAACCACCAACAGAGCTGTCTTCTGTCACGTAATCAGCTCATTTCAAACAACTGCGTCTAGAATTTGAATTAGATCAATGAGCTTCCGTGATCTTTAAACCTTTGATCGCAAGTATATTCTCAATCGATAATGAGACCTGATTGGTCAACCAGAACACGGCGTTCCTGCTTTGATGTGACAAGATATGATATGATATGATTGAAATCTTTTTAACCAATCGACATTGTTGTACAGTAATAGTATCACAGTGACTATTTCATGTGTATTCTATGGTCATTATTTCTGTACAAATGACGTCCGTTTAAATGAGGATTCTATTCATTTTGAGACATGTGAATAAAGTCTGACCGTGATGATGATGCTAGATGATATGTAGGGCTATTTTTCAAAATATTCAAGCCTTTGAGGTATCGATCCTTTAAATATCAACTAATTAGCTTTTGCATTAGCCTCTCGATCATGTCTAATGTAGCCTCTTAATGAAGAGTATCATTCTTTCCCGCTACAAGTATTATGACTTATCGTGCCCTTCCCTCTGTCTACATTTCAAAACCTATATATAATTATAATTGCAAACTCACATTTCATTCCATTTCCAAGAATGTAGGTTAGACATTAAAATCTGTCGCTGACCTAACTACGCAAACTAGCTGTAAGCATTTTGTTTTATTCAATTATTATATTTCCTTGATCAACAGTCTTTCGAAACCCTTGAAAAGGAGTTATTAAATGGCCAAAAATTGCAAGGACCGCACACAGCATTCGTAGCTTATAAACAACTAGAAAGAAAAAACCACACTGAAGGGTACGTTGGTCTATCCTAGAGAAAGTATTAGAGCACTATTGTATTAGTAACATACATCAATGCGATGACGGCTTGCATTTTGATGTGCGGGCTGTTTGTGAAACTTTCACTGCATAAGTATATTGTTTTATATGGAAAAGAGGCTCAATCAATTATCAATTATTGAACACGTATAAGAGTCAGGGGGCTTTATGTGGTACTTATTTCGAATATGCAATCGCTGAGAAGCATTCCGCTACAATCGCTCACGTATTAGTAAAAGCCAATTTCACGTGAGAAGACCGCTTTTGTTTCCTATCCCTACTACTTTACCAACTATTGTCACTTCATTATTTCTTTTGACTTTCAGATTTCCCATTTTATCATCAGTTTATAAAATCTGCTATGAAAAAGCTAATCCACGTACGCTGATTGAAAGTCTGGAAAGTTCCTCTTAATGATACCTCCCCGAACCCACAGAAATGTTGACGAATGTCAGTGGAAACCTAAAGGTGAAGTTCCTGCAATAATCTTTGAATAGTGTCGAAAAGAATGTAGCTAGGATTAACCCTCCAAAAGAATTAAACCTCTGATAATATGGATGAAATATAAAGTAAGAAGAATTGAATTTTGGTATAATTACAGAAAAAAAATACTAATTTGAACAGCATGTCAACCGTCTCAAGCAGGGAACTGATAATAAATTGTTGCTAAGCTTGATGATTTCGTCCCTCAATGGACTGTAGACAGATAAGAACCTTTATTGGCTACGAAATGAATTACTTTTTCGATAGCGTTGTTTGCTTGTTGCAGATAACATATTTTATTTTTTTAAATGGTATTCAATTATGTCAGTTGATAGCATTTATAAACACCACTTTGAATCAAAATGAAATCAACTTTCACAATCGTAAAGTATATTTTTATATTATTTTGATCCTGTTTATTGAAGTTACACATTAAAAAATCGTGTTCCTGTACTATTTATTAAATACCAAACCATAATTTATACTTCTATTATTGGATAGAAATGAAATAGATCCGTGATTAGACTTCAGACTACTGAAGATGGTCATTCGTTTTGAATTAGTAATAGGGGTTGGGAACCACTTTCGGTGAGTTATTCGAGCTATAATTTCTCCATAAGTACAGAGTGCAAAACTTCTTTAACCAAATGCAGCAGACCTTAAAATGTTGTGTAGACTTCTTCCGTCAGTGCTTTCAAACAGAGTATATAGTAGTTCTAAGTAGCAGTAGGCTATAATTGAGATATGAACAAGACGCCGGATTATTTTCCTGTTGTTTGGTAAATCTCATGACAGTCAATGTTCGCTGAAAAAATCTATATCTGTTACAGCATCCTTCTTGGTAGAGCATTAAGCTGACATCGATACAAATGTGGTCATTGTGACAGGGTACATGACATCAGAGAACAATGATTTACATGTGAGGAAACTCTTTTAGAGTAGGACAGTTTCAGATTATACCAAGCTTCATAGGTGTAAACAAAATCTTGGTTATTCATAGGCCATTGCAATCTGTGGAGCTATTTCTTCTGCTCAAAATTGTAACCACCATACGCCATGAGATTGTCCTATATTTACAAGGTATTATATTCAATCAATGAATAAAATTATAAATAAATTAGATCACATCCGAATGTTATCAATTTCAAAAGCTAATTTTATAAAAGTGAATTCCTATTTTAAAAAGAATATGATACATTATGTTAGCCGTGAATCGTCACTTCTGGTTTTGTTTGACATTATATTTAGCCATTGTCAATTTCTTTATTTTTTATTGTTAACAGCGCCTAATTTCACCGAACTAATTTCAGTGAAATGAAATTGTTATTTAAAGTCTTTGCTTTGTTTTGAACTATAAGTTGATATTGTTTCCTGAATTGAAGCACAAACTGGCATAACACAGAAGTAAAAGTCTCCAATTGATATTGCTAACCGTCTCAAAGGTTTTCTGTGAATTGTAGCTGCATGTTAAAGTGCTATTTTAATATAGAGTCCAGCTATATTTTTTCAAAAGAATGTGATGCATACAAATTTGAAAATGAACTTGAAAACAATTTCCCATGTATATGTCAGCAAAGTGGAGATCTACACGTGTTTGTTATTAAATGTATTACACTAAATAGTTGTGCATTCCTCAGTAATCCGCATCCCATCCGTCGTTATTTCGATAGTAAAACCGGTATCTTTCCGACGGCGTCGAAGGCGGTAACACAATAGGCCTTGCCCTAGGTAAACCTTTCAATTGCGGAGTTGAGGCGGTAGGATTGTAATCGAATTCTGGATATTGCGGCAACGGTTGCCTACAGAATAAAGAAATTTATATTACGTTGAGATAAATGCTGTATAACATATAGTTGGCTAGCATTCATGCCAATCGAAAAGGAGGTTAAAATTACTGACAACGAAGAAGCAATTTAGGTTTGCGCGCAGGCTAACATATAGTGTGTGCTTCTGGTTTACTAAAGAAATGCACCAATGCCATACCAGAGTAGTTTGAGGTACTGAATATGTGAAGGGTAATACTCCCAGTTCAAAACCTTGATCTCATTTATATGCACTCCATACGATATCCTGTAAGTAATATGTGTGTAAGGCCCGTGTAATAACAGTTGCCACTTGATGTGGTACCCAGAATGCTTGTAGTTGATTGGTGGTTTAATTTACATGCAGAGGAAAGAGTAATCAGTTAGGGAGTATTCCCATGCTCAAACATGGCCTCGCTTGTTTCTTTGAGTTTCACCATGTTTATGTGATTAACAGATGTTCTTGCTTGTGGTTGCAAACACATGAAACTGTGAATAATAATAGAACTCTTTACTCAGCTTTGATTTTTTTACACGGTGCATGTAAATATAGAGGTTGTGAGCTGTCCTTATACTATGCTGAATTAGCTGTGATCGGTGTAAATCAACATATTTTTCGTCAATCACATTTACACCTTGAATCTAATTTTGCATCAGTCATCACTAGCTCGATAGCTTGTGCTTTGGACGTAAGAAGTACATGTTGTAACAAAACCTTAAAACTTGGCAAGACGTGGTCCGGATTGAGCAGACTAAGCCTAAACTGTAATTAATCACAGTATACGTACATGTTAGCTTTTGCTGTTTTCCTTCTTGAACACGTGAACACAATAAAGATGATAATGATTAGAACTAGAACGGACACCACAGCTATCATTATGTATAACACAGTACGATCGGTTTCTAAACAGGATAGAAAGGCAGCATAAATGATTCATAGTATAGATTGATGTCTTCTTTGGTAACACTTGACCAGAAAAGTGGTTTAGTTTGAGAGGTGGTCGCTCTATGGAGGGTTTGTCGTGAACGCAAAATAGCGGTCTTTTCGGGAAGTGTTCATCGGTTCAAGTTAAGTGGATTATTGAGGCAAATAGTCTTGAATACAAACTGGTCATTTTAGTTTCCTTCAACATAGAACTCTTGAATTGAAGCTGTTTAAATTAATCGAATTACGTATCGGATTGGTTTCGTATCGCTGTGTAGAATGGATCGCAAGGGTTGTGTTTGTAAAAATGGATTTTGTACTCATAAATAGTTTCAGTTGATGTTATCACATAAAGTGTTTGCCATTTTTGCTAATCAGCTAAACACGATTTAAATATTTGACCCAAGCTCAAAGGTGGTCGTTATATAGAGGCATCTTCTGTTGATTGTAGCAAGATTGTGTTAAGACTATACAATTGAGTAAGATACCTCGGAAAACCGTTACAGCAGCTTACCGTTCTCTACGCATGATATTCCGTTACCGGTTGTTCCGGATTTACAAACGCATCTGAAAGAGCCGAGGCTATTGATACATTCAGCGTCTGCGTGACAATTGTTTGACGTCGCGTTGGCACATTCATTGAAATCTAAAGCAGTAAATCAAAATGGTTGATGTATAAACGTATTACATGCATGACTGATGCACGTACATCGCGTGTGGTTTGGCTTCAGACACGTTATCAAGTGGTAATGCTCGAGGCTGAATTTGTGAAAGAAGGCCTTCGGTTCATCAAAGTCTCATTCCTTAATTGTAATTGAAAAGGTTTCTTTTGTCTTGTTGCTATAAGTTAACTATCTTATGTTCATCACAGTCTGGCAATAGAGTTCCTAAGTAATATCCGATCAAGATTCCACTAATTTTTTGATCTTCGCATGCGTCATTGAGCTCCACACGCAACAGTATTTAAAGAGCTTTCGTGGTATTTTGTTGTTCAATGAAATACATTGTGGTGCTCTGCTTATCTATTTATCATGTTTTCACACAGCGTGTCCCATAACAGCAGTCAAAGCAAATAATGCTCAGCTTCACCGACACAAAGCTTTTACTCCTAGAAATAGCCGATGTGAGAATCAGGAACACCCTTGAGGGAAAGAGTACTGCTCGAGCATTGGAGCTGGAAAACTAAAACGTAGCGGAAATAAATTAAACAATACCTCCAATCGTGACAGAGTTAGGCACTAGTGTAATGTTCATCGTATTTGAGGTTTGAACGACATTATTTGTAGCTATCACTTGACTAAGTCCATCCTTTGTAGTTACATCAGACACTGCTGGGCTATCTTTAAACTGAGCCTTGAATTCTGCAATTATGGAGCCTTGCCTGTTGAATCAAATTCTTTATTTACAATCAAGTCAACAGAAAATAAATACACGTGATTTTATTTCTATAGTCCCTCAAATCAAAACGCTGTCCATTCGCAGCAAAAGAACAATTCACATGATTCGCATCAGGTTGCCAAATTTCACGGAATACCATTATGTAGCCAGGAGATGATGCACCCCCAAGCTGGACACCCCCCCCCCCATTAATTGGCACTGCCGTTTTTAAATATTTAACCTACCGGAATCTTATAAAAATGATGCCAATGAAGACTGGGCCCAGTGTTGGATCATTCTGATATACACTTGTTAGCTATAAAGGAACAAAAAAATTGATGTCATTATAAAATTGCGTTTTATCCTTCAACGACGTACTCCTACGATGAGATCGTGTGGCTACTTACGTAGGCAACGATTCCATTTCTTGCTTCCGCGTATGTCGACGTTGTTGGATCGAATATATCTGAATTACTAGCATCAATCACCTGTCCGTTCACATTGAAACTCTCGACTGTCATGCCCATTTCGAACGTCTGAATTTCTAACAATCAACGATACAATGAAAATGAATGTTTGGTTTCTTTGAATTATACTCAGCCCTATGAGAACATATGTTAAAATATAGCATATACATATTTTTCACATTTTCTGTAAGAGTTCTATCCCCTTTGAATAGATTATCTTTGATAAAGAATCTTTGCAAAGAATCAGTAGAGCTTGAACATTTTGCTACTCGATATGTCTGTGAAACTGTGTTTATCAGTAGATCTTGATTTTGTTTTTCTATACTAAAAATGGAGATCTCCGCTTAATCTGAATACAGTCTTTCGCATTGTTAAAAAATCGATAACGGTCACTCCTGCTTCATTGTTACTTGATCTCAAAATCTTTTCAACAGACACAAATCAACCGTATTAAAGTACAATGATAGTATAACTCAATTTCAGAGGGCACAACTAGACCTGAATTTGATCAAAATTTTCTCGCTTTTGTAAAATGCAATTTTTTTCTCTCTTTTGTGTATCGTTTGCGCTATTAGCTACCATCCTCTTTATTGTATTCTTGTTTTTATTCATATCCACAACATGAGAATTATTGGAAGAAAGAGGAACACTTCTAGAGGTGCCCCCAAACCCTTTGGATGGATACAAGCCTTTCCTAAATTCTCCAAATGTATTCAACCAGACCACAGTTATGCAGTAGCAATGATTTTTTGAATTGAAACACGCAAAAGTAATAATTTACCGTGTTACATATAATATTTCAACTCATGAGTTATCTCTGATCGAGCGTTACCTGAAATTGGTATGACTATGCTACTAGACGGTGTGGTAAACGTCGGCGTTGAAGACGTTGGCTGTGCTATTGTTATTGTTGATGTTTGCACGCTTTCTGTAATGCCAGGAGATACTACAGAATAAAGAAAAGTTACCTGTGAATCATCTTTTTATTTTGAACATTCAAATAAATAAGATTCTAAGTTTTGAACTCGTGTACATAGCTCTTTCGATTATCTTGATAACCGTGGGAGTACTAATTCTGGACAGCAAAAGATGGTCCGAAACGGTGACCCGAAACTTAAAACATAGCTTTTAAAATTAATTGTATATCATTGAAATCGGATTAAAAATCCTAAATAATGGGAAACAAAACAGCGAACGATATTCCTTCAAGGCATCACGTTTGTTATCTTCAAAATATTTCTGGTTTGGAAACTTATTCTTAGATATCTCTACTACATAACTAAATTTATTAAGGGACTTCAGGATGAAAATCCTCTTATTTTACCCAAAATATACCATAAGTTTTATTGGAGCAATGTCCATCTGAATTGTTCTAATAAGTGATAAATCCAGCAGGCATACAGCTCTGACTTTTTATGTATTTTTGTGATGGCATATGTCCTGTGCTAAGTTTTAATAACACTTGAAACGGCAAATCTTCGCAGTTTTACTGTATGAAGTAGGGTACATATGCAAGCTGGCAATTTTACTTTACAATTCTTTTTATCGGTTGTAGAAACACAGGACACCATATCGATTTACGTGGGAGATGATGACTAGATATTTTCAAATAGATCTTGCGTAAGGAATTTGAAATTGCGCTTCAATGCTAAGAATTTTTTCGCTTATCCAAATAACGTCGCGGTCAAAATGTTTACTTTTTACTGTTCACGATCTCTCTTCATCCGAATAATTTGATTGCAATTTTAGATTGCGTGATACCGCCACAGTGGAATATTCTTCTTTTATTATTAACATTACCAGGTTGAAATAATCTGCAATCATTTTTCAATTGATTTCAAATTGGAGCCTTCAAAATTTAGCATTATATGAATTAAGGCGTTTAGTTGAACACCAATTGGGAAGTTCAAGAGTTCGACTAGTTTCTACCTTCAAAAGTTTAACAGATATAAAGGGTTGACGTCATAAATATTTCTTTTCGAGATAATATAAATAATTTGCCACTATGTGACATTAGAAAGCAGTTTCTTTTAAATAAACTTGTTCATAGAACTATTATAAGGCAATTTAAATAGCAAAGACCGTGTTTTTAAAAGCGCAGATAATGGCTTCTTTGTATTTTTAAATTCTGATATCATTCCAGTGAAATTCTTGATTTCGAAATCAAATGTCATTGATCTGACAAAGTCTCTACGCAGACTTGTCAAACGTACAAGGTCCTTATATCAAATCTGGCTTTCAGTATTTTAGTATTTCATACTAGAAGAGGGATCAATAATTATACCCGTTTAAGTACTGTTCTCGAATTCAAATGTCGGGTGCAATTGTTGAATGTTATGTGAAAAAATTAACTAGCAATAGCGACAATTTAGATAAATCCATTTTTTACTTTTTTTCAATTTAATAAACGATGTAAAAATTCGAAAAGTATTTATTTGAGCTATGTAGACTGCAAGTCAATAACTTTTTTTTATAATCTAGTTTTGGCGGATTATTTCATGTACATAGAGTAACTGGGTTACTGCTACATGAGTTTTACTTATTATCACTAGAACTGTTCAAAAATAATTATGAACATAAAGTAAAACAATATTACAGACTTACTTTGCATCAAGGCAAAATTCCACTGTAATAAACCACAAAATATCACTAATTCCAGTGTATGTACAACATTTAAAACCATCCTGATTTATTTGATCTTTATTTAACATTAATATTCAATCAATGTTTATTCTAAATTAACTTTACTGTAGTATTTTACATGCAGTGATGCGCCACTAAAGAGAGCAGTTTGAATACTGGTAAGCATACGATACGTGAAACTGTTGGGAGATTTATTATCAGAATGGATACAAAGCCATTGATACAATGAAAACAATGTCATTGTTATTGTTAACTTATTGATATGCCATTTGTTCGTTATTCTTCAAACTTGGAAATTTGTCAAATAAGGAACGTTATGCAAGTCCGGGGGCTATACGGGGACATTCCATTTTCAAAGAGTACCTTTTTCAAGATTTTCATGAAATTTGTGGTTATACATTTTTCTAATTTTGAATTACAATTTTATTTTAATTGTCTATTGCACTGAATTTTGTTCATTAAATTTTAATTTTGTGAAATTTTAGGGTATATGCTTTCTATCTGCTATTATGGAATTTTCGGGTAGTATGAAAAATGTCAAATGGCACTCCCCTGTCTATAATTGGCTAAAGAACCCCCTCCCTCCTTGGGTATGCAAGTATATTATACTGCCAAATGAGTACGATTTAAGGTTTTGCATCGTAATGAGAGCCACAGAAATTCCTCAATAATAATATCCAGACTGCATTTATTCATATATGCTGATAGGTCGAGGTTATTCTTTTGAGAACGAATCTTTGTCTGATTCAACATGCGTGGTTGCATATCGAAGAGGAAATTATTTGTATTAGTTTTGTTTTCGAATGTTATTATAATTTTGAAACACGGAAAACTAGGCATAATCAAAACATCTTTAATTCTCCAAAATCTGTCAGCTGATCAAAGGCCTTCAATTACAAGCAACCAACCATTCCATTTCTAAATTGATTAATTATATTTGAGGATTTTCATGACTAATATATCGCATGATAAAGAATATTTGAGCAAATAGAATATTTATATATGCAATATCGGTTGATTTTTGTTAAACGATATCTCATTTCTTGATTACTGTATTTTCTGTAAGTCCATATTGAAATTTTCTTATCAAGTAAGATGAGATAGTGTGCTTTTTCAGATGCTCACGATGATAAACATTGTCCACCAGCAATTGCCATAATTTTCATCACAAGTCTCTATGCTACCGTGTTTTAGTATTGAAGAATCGATACCGAAAATGAGCCACAGGGCGCCCATCAGGGGGCAGATCAACTTGAATTCCTGTTTATTCATGATATCGTGATAAAAATGTGAGCGATAAAAGAGCCGTTAATTGACGTTTCGACATAGCTTATGTCATCTTCAGAATTTATTAA
>JANVCG010113416.1:0-14033 GCA_025505365.1 Haliclystus inabai
TTTTTCTATCTACAATTCCACATTGTCAATTAATAATTCTTCCCATGCAATTTGTTCTTCTGTTAACTCAATGTCCATCCATTTCTCATAGCTTTTCTTGAATTTTTCACTCAGATGTATACGCTGATTTAAGCAGCTGTGAAAGTCATTATCAACAGGATGTAAATCAGGAGGATAATGGGTTCCTCCCACTTCATAGTGATGATAGTTAAAAATATCTACGTTCTGACGAAGGGCACATTCTTCTGTTTGAAAATCCCACGGGCGTGCATCGGTATCTAATAATATAAATGAAATATAAAGATGATGAAGATGTCGTTATTCGGGAAAACCCTATCATGAAATATTCAAAAAGGTCTCAGTCTGTGTGACACAATGTTGATATTTTAGTATAGAATATTAAAGAACTTTTGTTATGTCTCTAGTTTTTTTTGTAGATTTCAGAATCTCTATGTTTATTCCTGACATCATGTTGAATATTAAATGACAATAAATAATAATATAATATTGACTGTTCCAAAATATCAATAACTAAACCATGATATCACTATCAATATAAAGCTCTGTAGTGTAGTTATGTCTCGTCAGTTGTCAAATTATCCAGAGGTTCTTTCATGTGGGCTCCGCTTTTAAAATTTTGTTGACATATACAATTGATGCCAAACTGTGGAGAAGGTTGTGACAATACATATTTAGGCTATTCAAGCTAAAAAGACGCAGCCATGATTTGTAAGATTACGCTTATTTAGTGGCTTGAAACAGAAATTTTTAATCAAAATGATCGAAGAGTTGGAATTTTGAGGAGTATTTTTCAATGCAGAAGTAGGTTTGTTGGAAGTGAACACTTCTGGTTATTTGCTACTTTTTAACACTTTTTATTGAAGGAAAACAGGGGTTAATGAAAATCGTTGACACAAATGTACAATAACATCATTTAGAGTCCCCATCAGAGACTGCAGCTTAGGAAGAAGGCTCTGTCAACTAACCAAATCAATCTCCCCCCATTCACAGCTGCAGTGTGGAGATGTGTTGAAATCAATTCACAATCTCAACCCAAATCAACTGGAAGAAAAATCTATCATAGATAGTCTTAAAATAATTACACATGAATTAAATTCCAATGAAACCTGTGTATAATTACCACCTATGAGATTGATGACTGTTGACCTCTATAGAGAAGTGGCCTTTATACGAAGATTGAATCGAATAGAAGTCAATATTTTCAGTAAATCAAAATGACTTTTATAGACACGTGGGTGCTCTATAGAGTGACATTTATAGACATGTTTCGCTGTACTGTAAAGTCAAGCAATGATTACCATTTCCAAAAGCCCAATCATCATTAAGACGATGCCTGACTTTGTAATAAACAAGAGAGACAATTTTCATGTTGCTCTTACGCCAATTCCGTCCAAGGTACTTGATTTGAGTTTTCAGCAACTGAAAAAGCAAAAACAGATATAATTATATTTTATTGCTACATATTACAGTACTGTTAATAGCTGTTGTCAGGTAATGTTGTCAGTATTACCCCGCAAACAACCGTTAAACTCATCACTTAAATTGAATCTAATCAGAATAATCAAATTAACTAAACCTGATCTAAACGCTAAAATTTGAATCAGAATTTAATTTAAAATCTGATTGGATTCAAATTCAGGGATCTACTTTTGAACCAAGAAATGCAGCTGTAGATGTAAAATTTTCTGTTAAAATCTGCCATGTTGAGTATTTAGAACCTAAGATTCCTGAAAGCAGATTTGACACTGTGGTCACTTCCATTAAATTAGAGGCATATATTTGATCCTAGTGGACCAATCCCCTGAGTTACGCTAACAAACCAAATTTACAACTACAGCCCCATGGCGAGAAAAGCTTGTATAATCAAACTTGGTGCAACAGTCATCTCTATGAAGCTGCTATCTCTCTACAATGGTCACTCTTGCAATGTCTAAGCCAATATTTTCTGTTGAAAATCAACCCTGTATAGAAAGGCCACCTGAATATATAGGTCATTATTTCTGCCACTCACAGCTGGCTTTTATATAAATGTTTCACTACACATATTCAATGATTCAGCAGATTTTACCTTTAGAACATAAAGTTGTAACATGTCTTCTTTTACTTTTAAAGTTCTACGCAAAATAGGAGCTGATTTGAAAACCACCAACATCTGAAATATTCGAAAGCATTTTATAAAAACTAATTAGATTAACACAATGTAACATGTCGGTTGTGGATTACAGAGACTTCACTAGAATTTACCATTGTTCTTGAATGCTTCCATTTTGTTAACTTTTGTAAGATTCTCAATAGATTTATACAAGAGAATAAATTACGCCAACAATATTCAACTCCATCGTTAGCTTCCTTTGAACGAAACAAAAACAAAATACTATTGAATTATTAACCATAAGATAGGCTTCTCAAGGGGTTGCTGTTTGGTGGGAGCAGTTGTTACGATACAGTGGTTGGACACCGTAAACAGCTATTGTAAGCGACAACCCGATTTATACATTTGCTATTCTTATTATCGTCATCATCATCAATTATTGGGGAATCCCCTCAGCCTTGAAAAAGCATTCTTACAGGAGGTGCCTTCAAGTAACACTAGTACGAAATAAACATCTTAAAAACATCATGATGTATTACATACAGTAAAACAGAATCTTATTGTCTATTTCTACGGTTGACATAATTCTTGCATATATCTTTATGAATGATACTGTTAGAAGTTAGATAGGAATCTGTACTAATTACACTAAAATAGCTGAATTGAATAAACACTAGCTTGAAGAACTAACAAGGGTCAATAAAGTCATCATCTTGATGGCAGAGTGCATTGAACAGTACTCAAAATTGCATTTGTTAATGTGAGGACTGATTGACTTCGGGTTCAATGAAAAGCAGTAGTCAGTATTGCCATGTTGAAGACACTCAAACCACTTTCTATCCCCAGAAGAGTAAGAGGAGTAGGGGTCATCATCATAATTGTCATCGTCATTTAATCAAAAATTACAAGTTACCTTAAACTAATTTTCAAAAGATTAGAAAGGTAAATACTTATCGTGGGCAGGAACATTGCTCATAAAATTCAACAGATTTTATGGCAGTATAGCCTTGATTGTTGAAGGGGCCTAGGCGGCGATATTAGCCATATATGGTATGCATTGATGTACATGTAACATTAAGGGTGAGTTAGAGTATGGGAGATTTGAGTCAAAGACCTCTAGTGCTCTATCATCTGATTTAGGCTGTATTGTTAGTGCTTGACTTACAAGTGTTTCTGTTGTAATTTCGGATGAACTTTGCAGCACACAGCATGGAAACTCAAGCTGGGGTATACTATTGACAAGATTAAATAAAGGTAGTTAACATAAATATTCATTGAAACTTTTCATCAAAGGTTCTAAATGACGTTAGTAGGCATAATTAATCTTACTTGTTCTTAGCTGTGATATACGGCGAGATATTTTGATTGAAGAATTTCAAGATAAGTGGGATACAGTTAGCAAAGACAAGATGTTGACTGACAAATTCAAACTGTTAAAGGAAAAAAAATGAAATCTTTTGAACTGTCTAGTCATATGTTGACAAACTACTGATCAATCATGTACCTTCATTGCTGTGCTCAATGATTTATTCGATTCAGTATAAACTTGAAAACACTTTTTAAAAGCCTTTTGATATGTCGACAGTTGTTTTACAATCACTAGGAATGCAGTGATTATCAGCCTCTATTGCATTGCTAATTGCTTGGTATAATTTATCAAAAAATTATGAAATGGTCGGAATCACAAAGTTGTGAAAGCGAACAAGTCTAAGACGCTTTCTTCAAACTCTAAATACATTAATGTTTGTATAAGCACACCGGTTTGCTGCCACAATGAGGTATTTTAGATATTTTAAGACTATCAAAATGTTTCCTCTTAAGCAGAAAGCAGTCACACTTGTATCAACATTTGATAAACTGTATTACCCACCTGATAAATATGGTTGATTTTCAAATGTTTCAAAAGTAACAACAGCAGTGTTGAAATTGCTTTAACAATAATTTCCTTAAAAATATAAATAATTTAGAAATGAAAATCAAGAAAACAGTAGCCTGCTAACCAGTGTGCAGTCTAAAATACTTGTTAAGCAAAATGTTACATTTTAACTTGAAAATAATATATCACTCTGCATAAAGGCCAGGCAACATGAAATTGAAAGTTTGGTAAAAAAAAGATCATTTCATGCTTATGATACTTTATTGAGCAAAAAGACAAGAAACAATTCAGTCTGATGTAATAAACAGATTTAGAAATTAGAATCTTGAGGGATACCTATTAGAGAGATTTCATGTTGGAAAATCACAAATATCATTGAAATTGCTGTCAAGCTGTGAGGTATTTATCCAAAGATTGAGATTATTTGCTACAAATTGCATTAACAAATCATTGGGAATAAAAATCCAAAAATAGATGGGACTAGTACGAAATTCAAAACTGATCTAAACCGCCAATCGATAAATTATTGATTAAAACCTTGGAGAATTTGATTCATTGGATTAATTTTCTGTCACGGAAATAAAATTGCAGATATCTTCAAAAACTCCACCACAGTATGCGGTCTTGTCGTTGAGTACAGATTTTCAGAAGTATCAAGCAACATATCATCAACCTCAACTTTACAGAGCAGTATCATATAAGCTGACCTTATGTCTGTTTACATCAACACCTAACTGCATTGACAATACAACGGTTGTTCTGTAAGAATGAAACATAAATTATATCAGTAAATGAGCATTGATCTACAATATACAACGTGCTATTTGCTCAATCTATCATTCATTTACAAGTTTCGAATATTTGAGATTACAAGAAGCAATATTCAAACACGATAAATGTTCGTTTCAAGCTCAAATGAGCTTTCGTGCAGTGAAACTTGCTTATAACGTCCAGTTATGGGATTGAGGAATATTGACCATCATAGACTGCTGACCTATATACACAGGTTAAATTGAATGGAAATTGGCATTTGTAATAATAGGCAGGTGCCTGCTCTATAGAGTGGCCTTTATATACAGGTTTCACTGTGTTATATTTGTCAGCTTGAATTAAGAATACCCCTTTGAAAATATTGGCGTTAATGTACCATTACTATACAGATGTATGGTAAATGTACAGACAAGATCAATGGGGTTCAGCTTCAATCTCATGATATAATAAGAATCATTTAACATATTGATTTTGATTTACAGCTACAAATGTCATTGACAGGAAAGACTTCAAGAAAGTTAATTGCATAACAAATTAAGGTACTGCTGGTGTGGTTTATGATAAACTGTGAGAGGTACAGATTCGCTGCTCCTGTATTTGTTCAGTTACCCTATACTCTTTTCACAATATATATTACGCGTACATTGGTTAGTCATCAATTGGTAGTGTTTTAGCATGCTTATAACATTGAGCTAACTCTTTTCTAAATTTAGGTTTGACATAAAGTGAAACATATGTTTGATGGCCACCTACTAGATTGAGAACATTGACCACAGTAGAGAAGTGACCTATACATACAGGTTGAGTTTAATAGAAATTAAGTGTGTAACAACATGAGGTGATAAGGGTCATATTTAAATATTAGATTATCATATAACTTACGGCATTTCTGATGGTAAGACATCGGTCAAAATATTAATTGAATCTGTTTTAGCTTTAGCAGTTGGAGCAGAAGCAAGTACAATCTTTAGTAGAGCAATCTAAAAGGCAACGATCCATAAACATGAGTTGATTATATACTACATAGTTGTCATGTTTGTCAGTTTTGAATTGGAAAATTCAGGAGAAATGAAAGTAATGCTAAAAATTGCAAAACTCTTGAACGAATGAGTTTTAGCTAACACATAAATCCTTAATTTATTCCAATGTTAACACACTTTGATGTATGGTTTTTTAACATAATTCTTGAGGGGGATTCTCGTCTTACCCAAATGAGGCAAGATTATTCATACTTTGCACCAGAGCTGGTTAACATAGTCACATGACAGGGTAGCATGTGTACTTTATGATTGGATGCCCTCACAGACCCACTACACCACGGCAACATTAGGATCAAATATGCTTTTTTAGACCAATCAGAAAAATAAAAGATTCTCAAAAAGTCAAAAACATTGACTTGCGACTTGACTCTAGCATTTGAAAAGGGAGGAGTATGTAAGTTTGTAAATTAAAAAATGAAATATGTAGTTTAACAAAGTAGAATCTATTCAGTTCTACTCACCATGTATTGTGGCAAATTTGGTAAAAGGGAACGATAAAATATCTCAGCTCTTGTCTCGGGTAATTCACATTTACCCTAATGAAAGCAAAAAAACTATCTTAATTTCAGAACAATGAAATATGATTGAAAATTGTACGGAAATAGTATGAACCTTGCTGAAAGGTCTTGCTGTTGCTTCTTCTTCTTGTTTGATTTGAAGTTCAGATAATGATACATAAACATGCTAAATAAATATAAAATTACAACAATATAATATAAACCAACAGAGGGATATAAAATAGCACCAAGATATTTAGAGAGACGGCTTAGTCACAGGTGAAATTGACCATTGTAAATGTTGAATTTTGGCTGTGAAACTGATTAGTTATGTATGACATTGTTGAAATGTGTGCAAAAAATTTCAAAAACTACATTGTTTCTCTAGTATTCTTATTTACAATTGAGATTTATTTTAAATATTTGTTATAATGATTTGTCTAGTACTCTTGCTTTTTATTCTTCAACTTTTTCAAACTTGTTTAATAATGATTTAAACAATCTATTTCAATCTATGTCACAATAACAGTATAACAATGAGAAAATGGCATTGCATAGGTATCTGTTGTTGGCATCTGACAAATGGAGCACTTTTGTCCCTGAGATATATTTAAAATGACGTTCGAAGCAAATATAAATCACATAATGATCAAAAATAGAACAATTCTGAATGACTTTGGAAACTGGCTCCTTTTCTATCTCTTTGTCTGAAAATTCAAAGGCAAGCTAGCTGTGAGGGTAAGTAACTGTTGAGAGTGAGATAGCAGGACTTTGGCTGAACAGATTTTGATGGTTACTCTGGCTGGAAATTTGCATGCATTCTGCAGTTGATCTTCCAGTCAATAGTTTGATTCATATTGATAAAAGAGCTTGAATGTGAGTAGAAGGTAGATTAATTAACCTTTTGCAATACTCTGATGCCATCACAAATTGGTTCTGGTAAACCAGTAATAGAGGATGTATCACTAAAACAACAAAAAATTTATATTAATGGTTTCAAAGTGAGAGGGTTACCATACGTTTCCATGTTTCTATGTATATTTACTAAATGACACAATGTGGGGCGTCATGAGTGAAGAGGGAAGAAATCAAGAGCTGCAAGAGAGTCTGCGCGCAGGCTATAAAAAGTGTTGAATAATTATGATGATCTCCAATTTTGATGTTCACCGTTTTAAATAATGTTTTACCCTAGGATTTCATGCACATTTGATGACAAATTAGGTTATAAAAAGTCCTCTGCGATATTTCAAAATGTCATTTAACTGTTTATTTTTGAGGTCTACCATTGCGAAAGTCCTTCCTGACAAAAACAATAGCAGTGATTAAACCAGGAATTGAGCACAATAGCCTGTAGATGAGATCACGGTTGGACATCTTGACAATCACAATCCAATTGATGCAATCAACTAAACATGGAATACAGTGAATCAAATCCAAATAAGTGAAACTTGTCTATAAACGCTACTATATAGAAAAGCCATCTTTTTATAATGGTCAGTTCTCTATGTTACAACGGTAATTTCATGCTGAATTTAATCTGTGCAGAAAAGTCATTTCCCTATAGTGATCAATACTTCCATGTCTTATAGCTGGCCGCTATACACAGAGTTCACTGTACACAATGAATTTACTGCACAATGAAACCTGTGTATTAGGTCACTCTATAGAACAGTTACCTGTTTATAATGGTCATTTGTTATAAATATTGATTTCTATTGGATTCCATGTGTATAAAGGTCACCTCCATGTAATGGTCAATATTCCCTAGTCTCATAGCTGGCTGTTATACACAGGTTTGATTTCCTATCAATCATAACTTATTGTGATCAAGTTTCTGTAGGATTAAATGTTTATCAACCAGATCCAATTCAGTCAATTTAAAAGGATTTCAAATAAAATAACAAAGAACATTTGCTGTATGAATCATGGAGGTCTAAATTAATTTTCAAATGTTTCGGTATAGTATATCACTCTTATCGCCAGAATCAGCTGCTGCCAAACACAAGTATTCTTCTCATGACAATACTGCTGCAGCAGAGGGTTCTACAAAGAATTTCACCTTCTAGAAATTATGTTATCTTATGTCAAATCATTTTTTGAGTCGCATATCATTTGCATTTTTCTTCATTTTATTATCAGTTTGAAACCTATAGTAAATGTGTTATGTATATTTCTTAATGATTTGTTGTTGTTTTGATTTGATTTGTTAAGACTTCTTAAAACTCAGTTGCAATGTTAATTGGTTTTACTAATATCCTAGTTCAGCAAAGAATCCTATTTTCCATGATAAGATATTTGGCACTGGCAGGTATGAAAAGAGTAGTGCTATTCAATTTATTCTTTAATCAAAATACTTGAATTTATTACACTTAGGAGTAGCTACTGAATATGCAAAGAAAGATAAATATCACTAGTGAAATAATGACATACTTCGGTAATTGAAAGCCAACAAATTTTTCTCTAGCTTGCTGCAGAAATGAGGTAACATCTTTATTTCTAGAACACAAAACAGCAAGTATTTTAAGAAAAGTAAAGAAATATATCAACATTGAAATCAGTTGATGCACAATTACAAATATATCATGACAAAAATATTGGTTGAATATGAAACTACGTTGATAATTGACCATAGGTTATGTGGTTTATGACCAAGATGCAAAACTGATAAAGTAGCTACTAGACTAAAATTGAAATTCCTGTAGCCTTTGAGCTTATTTTCAATTTCTTTGTCTCGTCTAAGTGATGTTTATTGGAGTGGGTAATATTTGTAAACTGTTAAACTAAATCAATCAACAGATACTTAATTGAGACATAGATATTGTCCACATATCTAGTAACAATGCCACAAAAAAAACATAAACGTTTGACAAGAATGGAAGTCCAGTTCTGCTGAAAACATTGAAAAAACTCACAGAACAATAGCTCATTTGTATTTTTAAATACATTTTTATTGTTTTCAGCAGATGCAAAACGAGAAATTAAGCTTTTCCAAAAACTCTCTCATACTTGGCCAGAACACGATTATCGAAATGCTGTTGTATAAACACGCACTTATACATAGATAGTTCTAAATTGTGAGTTAGATATGAGGTACCAAAGTTCACAGAAAACCTGAGATATTCGTCATCAAGATTAGAAAAGATAAATACATAATTGGACAGTCCTACTTCTAATTACCTCACTTTGGGACGAAGCAATAGTATCTTCTTGAACTGTTCAACTGATGCAGCACTACTTAATGCTCTTTCAGGAGACAATGGTAACTCATTTTCAATTTTTACAACAGTGCCTTCAGAAGGAGATTCAGAACGTAATTCAAAATGTGGCATTTCATCCAATGCAATTTTTTCTTGATCTTCAAATGATGGTGGTAGTCCGGCATTACTTCGTTTGGATTTTTTCATTTCAGAGAGTTGATCAAAACCACCCAACGTAAACTGCAATGAATGTCAGCAGAACAAGATTTGACACACATCAAATCTTAAAGAGTCAAAACCTAAGGAGCCATGTTTGAAATGAGCTCTTTCATGATGTGGAAATCTAGTCAGATTCTGGAATCTTGTAGGTATATCGACCTGGCAATTGTTTGTATCCATTATCATTGTTCAAGGGATAAAGATAATTGAAGGGATATGTTTGCTGTTTGTACATGCTATCAAGGTAACGTTCATCTTTTGTTATTTCCAAGTCAGCTATCCGTAGGATTGGTCTGTTCAGTAGACATGTTACAAATATGATACTTTAATGCAGCAGAAAATCTCATGTAGAAAGGCATGGATTGGTAAATGACTAATGTTTTAATAAGAACTAGGAGCTCTATTGTCAACTTGGCAATAGAGCTTTATTTAGAGCCAACAGTCAATTTGCTTGATTGGAGTAAAGAAAATTTCTCAAATTATTATTTCAATAAAGAAATATAAGTGAAAACAGCATGTGTGACCACCCTTAAATCGTTTTATGTGATTAGCTAGCATGGCATGTAGATGATATTAGTTATAAAACTGCAGTCTTACTAGAACAACTTTCCAAAGCATGAGCAAAACTTTCTTGATTGGGTAGTGTGGGGCAGAACCCGCACAGAATTTCAAAACCATTTCAAAAAGATGAACAGCAAATGGAGATGACTCTTTGTCCATTTGACCAGCTTACAAATAAAAATAAAAACATTATAAAACTAAAAATGCATGCTTAAGTAAAGTGAGTCACAAAAAACTCAAACCAAAGCTGAAGTACAACATATAGCTTCATGGAAGACTGGTACTATGCTTACAGAGCTTCAAACTCAATTCAGACAACTTGGTAAACAACAGTTTTATAATACTGAAGAAATTCCCAAGAAACCATAACCTTTTTCATTGTTGTGGGAGATATTGGCTAAACTGATGAATAAAGCTATGGAAAAATTGGAAAATTATCGATTTATTGGAATCAAGACTGAAAAACAAATATTTGAATATAAAATGGGCTGAAAAGCATTCAAACATAGTTTGGAAAAAATTTTGAAAGCATTTAGGATGGTTAGACTTTGGACCGTCTTGCTCTGTAGTAGGGTTGGGTACCTCTACAGGTCCTACACAAGATCAAGACCGTATCAGCTGATCCTCTACCCAAGATGGTTCTGTTATTACAGCCTGATCAGCCACATATCGCAAGTAAGCCAGTGTGTGTTACAGTACAGTGATTGCCTTTATCGTATAATGTACACAATATAAATTACAATGTACCAGTACTAGATAGAGACATACATAGATCTTTCTGCAATGCCTTTTTTGCCGATTGTATTTCTTTATTTTCACTATTATCATTAGATCTGAGAACTTCCAAAATTGTATAAAGGATATTCAAGAGCAATCTAAAATAAAATACACATATCACGATCGATAAGAGCATGTTCACAATAAATCATCAGATTACAGAACATATGCTGAAAATTACTGTCGAAGCTTAAACTTGAATTCACAAAACAAGCTTGAACCTTGACAAGTATCAACTGATAAACATTCTGATCTCATTTGGCACAATTTCAGTGAAGTTCAAAGTAATCAACTTTGTTTGTGATTAAACCATTTTCAAAAATTTAGCCTAAGAGTCTATAATGACAAGAAACATTTGAATTATTTGGTGCAAACATGGCTGAACAGAAAAACAAAGGGTTTCTCATCATCTCATGAAATAGAGTAATTGAAAGCCAGAATTATTAAAACATTTGGAACTATGTTCCTTGGAGGAAAAATTAAGCCAAGTGTAAATTTCTCATAGGGGTTGGTCAAGAATGTTGTATTTTAGTGCAAATCAATTCATTAATTTCCCATTATTTACATTTGTGAATTACCTCAACTGAACAGAATCTTCTATACTGATTGATGGTTTTTTGAGAGCTTGTTGAGCAGCTTCATTATTACTATGATAAAGATAAAATAAAACTCAGGTTCGAGATATTAGAATTACGTTATCGATGAAAATAATAAAAAATCTCTTACTCGGTTTCCATCACCAATAGATCTTGTACGGTTGAAAAAACACCACAATTGAAAAGGAGGAGACAGTTTTTAATCATCTGTAATAGCAATATACTGTGAATAAAAGTTTCTTTGAAAAACATTTTAAAACGAAAGATAGCGACAAAATACAACTAGTATTTTTCGACAACGTTTCGGAATCTCTTCATTAAGAGATTTAAATTAAAAGATTCGAATTGGAATTGGAATCAAGAGATTCCGAATCGTTGTTTAAAAATACTAGTCATTTTTTGTCGCTATCTTTCGTTTTAAAATAGCAATATAACATTCATTTTGTGATTCAATCTATGCAACAGGTTGGTACCTTGAAGCTAAGATATGGTGCATGCATTAATAAGACCTTAGAATGAGTTACATTTGACTAGAGAATCAGTCAATTTACGTCAGAAAAGATGAACAATATGTTCAATTTAATCACACTTTAAAACATGTTATATCATGGAGCTGTTTTTCATAAATAGTTTAGCCTTTTCGGATCCCGAAGGAGGGATTTGAAAAATCTTGAAGTAGAATGTTAAAAAAGCTATATAATTTTGTGCAACAACTTGAAAAAAAGTGAAACCTTCGGCATTGTTACTGGATTCCTGGCAAACTGGTTCCCAGGTTACCACACTATGTGATACACTCGCTACCACAAAGTAGCTGTGTGTGTTTTGTATTTACCAAAACAGGGCTGCAGGGAGACAAGAACATGAAGCACATTTTTAAACCATAGGCATTCAAGCTGATATCTTTGCATTTGATCAAAATGAATAGGCCTAAGCCTAAGATTGTATGTTAATTTTATGATAATACTGTTCTACAATTTTTGAATTTATCAATTAGCCAGAAACAGATAAGCAGTAGGCTGTTTACAGTATAATGGGTTCACATAATATAACAAGATAGTTTTATGCGTAAATTATTGCCAGATTGAACCTTCCTGGTGCCAAACCATATTGCTTCAACCAGGGAGTGGATGCAATACCATACAGATTTTTCTATCTTGCCAACAGTTTTTCTTCCACTGTTCTTATTTATTCAATTTTTTTTAGTCCTTTTGGGCATTTTTATTCGTGTTGCACTCACCTCGCATTCTATTTCTTCATCATTGGAACATTCTTGAAATGCCCCTGAAAGGAAAAAAGAGAATCAAAAGAATAACAAAAAACAAAAAGAATGATTATCTACTACCATCACCTCTTCTAATGTTGTTCTGTAGTAGCCTATAACTCTATTGATATAGTCTTGAGTGGGAATACGTGGTAATCCTCATTCATTGCTTGAAGCAAACTTTGATAGAATTTTTCAGTAGTGGCTATAATAAGATTTCAAGCAATGCAATAGCTAAATGTACTGTGCTTAACAGTTTGAGCATAGCAACCTAGACATACCTTGAGCTAGATACAAGAGACATCTACAAGCTTCTTCGCGGTTTTCTACAAACGGGGAGTCTAATTTATCCAAGGCATTCAGAACAAATGTCTTTTTCAAACTATTTGATTTATCTTTCCATAAGCCTTGATACAAAAAAACAGTCAACACAATAGCACTTGTAAAGTTTTGAGTATATCAGACCACTACATATTTCAATACTTGAAGGTAGCCAAGGTTTTCGTAGTGACTTTTGAGGTCCGTTAAAACTAGAATTATTAGAAAAAGTGAGTGTAGCCAACCTATCCAGCATCACCTCTTTGATAAGGAATTTTTTACTCTATTCCTCTCCAAAATAATTGATGTTGACGAAATATTGTGTTGGCATTGCAGCAAGGGTAAAACATTTTTGTTATAAAATCGATAAATTTACACTTGTAGTAACATAAACATTTCCTCATTTCATTCAATCTTTTGAAAAAAGACTTTAAAATACTTTGAATTAAAACATGGATAATATCCCAAAAAACGTAAACAAAAGGAGAATCAGTATTAGCTATTTGCTAAATAGACTTCTGGAAATACGTGTTTGTTCTAAAGATTTAGTATAATTTGCTAAATTATGTTGATAATCAAATTGCATTTTTGTTACCTATACAGATGCATGTATTAGTATTATATATGAAATTAGTGTGTAATGAAAGCAAAAATAAAGTTACTTTAATAATTACCTTTAGAGGTGTTAGAAAATGTATCCGCATTCCGTTTGAAATCATCAACTTCTGTATAACTGTATAATTCTGAAACATAAAAAAAATTAGCTGCTTGAGCTTGAGGCTCATTTCAAGCCACAGATTTGATGTA
>JANVCG010113527.1:0-10726 GCA_025505365.1 Haliclystus inabai
TATATTATATTATATTAGATGATCAGTGAGTCGAGTTTCATCATATATCAAAAAATACTTTTGAAATTGAGTCCCACTTGAGTGACAGTTGTTGATTTTCGATACATACATATGTCTTCTCTTTAATGATATTATAAAATTATTGAAGATATCTTGTCTCGAGTTTGATTTAGAGGAGAGGAACATGCATCTAGTGTACTAACTGGAAACATGATTCGTTTATATCATATCTTATGTCAAAAGAGGGAATTGCCATGAAATAAAAGAGTTTTTCAAAATAAATAGTAATCACGATGTTTTGCAATGAAATTTGGTTTTACATAATCTTATTATATCACTCTTGTTTTGGTAAAATTGGTAAAATTGATAAAATGGCTTGTAATTTTCCTTAAGCAATCAAGACTAAACTTCATCATTTATTGCACTACTTGAATGATTGTATTACCCATCAAGCTCTTTTAATTTGAAATATGATAACGGTTTTCTAAAGTGCAGTGATTGTAGCTTGCACCATAGCATTCCAAATGTGATTTTTCACGCCCTATCAAAAGATTACTGTCCTATACTGTCTACTACTTATATTTAATTTTCGATGAATATGACCTTTAGAAGGTTGAGAAAAATGCAAAGAAAGTAAAGGACAACACGTAATTTAAAAACTGCAATCTTCATACATAGCCGCGGTGACAATTTCAAGATTATATCATACATGAAATTCCATATAATGTTTTCATGAGATGCTTTTTTTACGCCAAAATTTATATCCCTTTCTCTATCCAGTTTCCTTTTCAGTTGCAAGAACTGTACCAAAAGCTAAAATTTGATTCTTGTCACGCACAATAATTCGACCGAGAAGTTGATTACTAGTGAAAGGCTCAACACACATTGGTTTGGTTGGTTTGAGTTTAACCATAGCCAGGTCTCCAGTTTTGATAGCCCTAGGGTTGTCTTCCAACTTTCTTCCTGTTCGAGGATCGGCCTTTGCAATCAAATCAACAAATTCACAGGCAACATGTGCAGTTTGACAATCCACCATGCCATTGTAGCCAACTTGAATATCAACAAGATTCCCCACGATTTTTATCTGAATTTGAAATTGAAAAAATTGTGATAGGAATGCCAAAAATTAATGTCTTTTCCTGTGGGTGTACAGATTCTAAATTGAATAGTTACCTTTGCAGAGAAACTCTTTACTCCTTTTGGGGGGTCATTCTTCGAATCACCAACAACATGACCCCCACTTATATCCTTAACAGATTTATCCTTGACACGGAAGTTGATAATTTGTCCAAACGCAGCATTGGTCGTTTCTGTATCTCTGGATTCTATCATGTCTAACTCAGCAGTGAGTGACCCAGGTGCGAAGGTTAATATCTTCTTTGCACCCTGATTTACGAGTTCACCAGACTTAACTTGACCAGTGATAGTTTCTTGTCCACCTTGACAAAGTAAAAAAATTGGATAGTAATAGTTCTTACACAGAGAACAAACTCGAACAAAGAGGCTTCTTCAAATTGCAATATAATCCTCTTAAGTGCAAGTCAAATTTCCAAGCAATTGTTATTCGATTTATCCAAATATGAATTTACCTCAAAGTGTTTGATAACGACATGATTACAAAATTATAATTTGATTGAAAATGCAAGTAACAGATGAGCAGGAGATTATCTTATCCAAATTGCCTATATTTACCTGGAGTAGTGGTAACTTTATGAACAGAAATACGGAGAGGCATACTAGACAATTTTGGGCCGTTTCCCTTAATTTCAGGAGTTTCAATAGCTTCAATAGCTTCAATTGCTTCTGTGAGGGTTACGCCAGAGGAGAAACCCCCACGGCCATCAATCTCCCACCCTGTGAACCATCTCGTATGATCACTTTGCCTATCAAGATTATCGTCCTTGAAGCCGGAGATTGGAACAAAGGGAATATCTTTTGGATTGTAACCAATGGTTTTGATGTATTCACTGACACTGTCGACAATTTCATAAAATCGATCTTTGCTGTAAGGTGGCTCTGTCTGATCTATCTTGTTAACAGCAACAATTAATCTTCCAGTACAAACTGAGAGGCCTAACAATATAAGTTCCTTGGTTTTACCATCCACTTCCACACCAGCTTCAAATTCACCAGGAGCAGCAGATATAACAAGAATGACACAATTTCCTAGTGATATCCCATCTAGCATGCTTTCAATGAAATCCTTGTGCCCTGGAGTATCGATCAAATTGAAAGACTTTTTATCATCAAGATAGTGTGCCACAGAAATTTCAATTGTTTGGCCGCGTTGGCGCTCAGCATCCAGCGTATCCATAATCCAAGCATATTTGAGTGAGCCTTTTCCAACCTATAGAAATATTAAATTTAGTATGGAAAATGAATAAAGAACAAACTTCAGAAATCGTAATTTCTGCAATAATAATCATCTTGGAAATAGCACACTGATATTTTGCGGCCAAGATTTTCAAGTAATTCCTCTATAGAACAAGATGAATCCTTGTAATATATTCAGCTATTCAACGTCAAGTATAAATTCGGATTTTGAGCTATATGCTTAGAAAATTTCTTTTGAAATTTCCTAAGCTTTTTCTAAAAAAATGTAGCTCCATGTACGCTGTTTAGCAAATATCAAAAGGTCCAGTAGGCGAATTATGTCAGCCTTTTGAGTGTTTCATAGCAACCAAAGTGTTTATGTAAGAGTACATTCAACGAAGGTTCGTATCTATTTATTTTATACGAAAAATGGGGCGTTTATTTATGTAATAGATTGTCAAAAACCAGGACTGCCTCCAAATTCCGCTGAGAAGACGTCATCAGGAAGAGCAGCAGGAGTGGAGATTTTCAATAGAAACACGCTTATCACAGAATGCCTAAAGTTTGAACTTTAATAAACCGATGCTGAGAGAAATACTAAAACGCAAGTAGTTTGATCTGAACTCAATATAATATAATCAATTTAACAAAGATTATATGAAAACTATAGACAAAAATATTTAGGCAATTTAGAGCAGATATTTGATGGTTCACTTCTCGTTTGAGTTACATGAATATGCCCAGAGTCAACGTGGGGTAGTCAAATGATGTCGATGATGCAGAAATACCTACATTTCAACATGATTTTAATATTCAGTCTATTGGCTTCGAGATTCATTGATTTCGTCGCTCGTTTCACTATCGTGTACGTTTCAACTTTGGTGGCTTTTGAATTATGAATAAAATCAAACCCGAAGCTGAGATTGGGTGATGCCATTACATTTGCTGTTGTGAATTTTTTTGTGTAATGCTGCGGGAATATGAAAGCCCAGTTCTATGATCCCTAACACAAACATGGCAAGTTACCAATCAGCAATCAAGTCGATATACGAAACACAGTAGATTTTTCATAAGTAGTTATGTAGAAAGTGTCCAATTGAACAACTCAAGAATTATGACAAACTATGGTACTGTAATTGAAAGATTTTATCATTCGTTCAATGAAATTAAGATTAATGTAAGCAAATAATTATTTCATATTTCGTGGCATTTTTCCATTCTGCAAATTTGATACATTTGATAAGACTTTGGCGTAAACCAAAAGCATTTTAAAATAGTGATAGACTCACGTGTAATGCTACGGCCTCGTATTCTTGATGGCCTTGTAATCTTAATATAAATTATCATTTGGATAACCGGGCACTACATCAACGATCATGTTACTGTAGCCGTGAGTCAAAAAAAATCGAATTTCAAATTGATGGCAATGTTCCATAACAAAATGTTTCGTATAGTCAATTCATCAGGTCATTTTCTAGCTCTATAAAACACAAACTTGATTATCATAAATTTCACTGCAAGGTAATTTGAGGTCAAGGAGCTTCGCTGTTATTAGGTCTAGGTTATATAGGGGGCTATTAGCTCACCATGCCAAGGGCTTTCTGGCTCGCTGTTGGCGCGAGCCGAATGGTGAACGAAACCATACAGCGCGCCGAAGAGAGATTTTCAGACAGACTAATGTCATTTGTGCAATTTACATGATGAACATAGCTTCTCGAATGCGGGCATCCTGTGTGTAGACAACAATTTTTAACTGTGATAATTGACCGCACTTGTAAAACACCCACATTGGCTTGATAACTCGCATAACAAGTAAAACTTCTGTTTGGGTTCGAGTACACTATGGCTCAACTGAAAAGCAAAATATCATATTGGAGTAGTTATTTCCAATTCAAATGAAGCTAAAACTTCTATATAATTTGTAAGAAAACTACCAATCCGTGCTATAATTTTTTATTTCGTTTCCAAACGCTAGCACTTGTTGTTTAGTTTTTTTTAATGAATGAGCTAACGAAATGCTTATATCCTTGAAAACTAGAAAATAAATTATTGTTCTTGCTAATTCCACAATCTAATAGAGGACTGGAAAGCGCTATCTTCTGCAGATGCGTTCGTCTCCATGGCAACGAATCATGAATACTCCAAGAATTGTTAAGAAATGTAGACACAACCCCGAGTTTTATCTAAAAATAGCACATCCGGTGTCTCTGGGATTGTAGATCCTCTGTGGCTCGATGAAATCAGCGAGCCATGGATGGTAGAGCGCTCCTGGGGGAAAGCACTGCTCCAACCCAGGTTAGACGGACCTGCCAAGTGTGTGCACGTTGATGGCGCGGTGCGCTGATAGCACGCTGTATAACCTAGGCCTTAAATTGCATAAGACTGTCAAAGACAGAGCGATGAAGGAGAAGTTGCCTATTCTATTCTGCGATGATACAGTCTGTGTCATTCATTCTACCATCCACTACAAAGTTTATGATGTCATCTTTCCTCTCTAAATCTGCTTTCAAGTTTAAAACTATCACTTGGTTCAAATTCGTGTTTTTTTTTAAACACAAACAACTTCTTAAATTTAATAGTCTACTCTTCTACGCTATTCAGATTGCCTACTGTTTCAGTCAAATCTGATATGTTAGCTTTTGATTACTGAAGAGACATACAAATTCACATGGAATATCAATCCAAATAGTTGTCAAGGGCTGAGCGGCTTCTTCTGATAACCATCTCTATATTTAGCATGAAATAGTCAATAGGACTCATGTCGTTACCTTTTAATCACCAAGCGTTGGTGATTTTCATGTATATTACGTATCAAATCGTGTAATATCTAAAAATCTTGATAAAATTGGTCTTACCTCATTGGCTTTCTTCTCTATATGTTGTAAGTCACTTTCCGAGATGTAGCCGTGTTTGCACGCAAGATGTCCAGCAGTTGTTGATTTGCCTGAGCCGACATCGCCGATGAAAGTAAAACTACTTTCTACATGATATTGAGGGTTTGCAGGATCATTCATTTTGAGAGATATGGCTGACTGCTGGAGAAATATATACCACATGATTAAACAAGTATGAAAGCGATTGATCGAATAGCACAAACTTTTCAGATTGACCTTTGAAGTGAAACTTCGTGTATATCGATTTGCATATTTACATTTTGCTAATTTACTATAGCAAAAAGAATAAATTTAAGCTTGTAGGTAATAACTGCAAAATAATTCTACTTCAACCTACAAAGAACAGTATCACAATTGAAAATTTCTTCTCAATTTATCTAGACAAGATATACACACCTTCTCCAATTGATTCGTAGAGAAACGTACCCCATTTGCTCATGCTTCCAGCTTTTTATTTATTCACAGATGGCCTGGTGTGCATTGTGCCTTGTGTAATAGTTTCAAAAGTTTTCTTTTGTGTTGCTATTATGTTGACAGGAGCTGAAATTTATTGATAACCCACTTTGTTTCTTTATGGATTACAAAAATCTGGTTATAAATTTAAGTCAAAGTTGTATAAAAAGCACATGGTACTAGCTAGTTGTTTATAATCACTAAACTTCAGTGGTAATGAGTTGTAATTTTAATGGTATTGAAATGGCTTGTAATATCTTCTACTTGCTGTGGACACGCTCATCAAATATTTCCCAACATTTAGACTATAATAAAATTGTAATCTCTTTGTTTTTAATGGCGGGAGGTACTCACACCTTGCACTGTATGACCTTCCCTCATACACAATGGATCATCACTCTTTCATGAAAGGTATTGACTGAATGTCACGCAAGATCGCAAGAGTAATCGAATAATAATATTTATTGACGATTGAAGCCGCAAACGTTCAAAATAGTTGACATAACAAGCGTAATGCTGAGACACATTGTTTTTATAACCCAGTGTTCAATTGTTTTTATCGAATTATAGGATATATGCAAGATTAGTTTTTATTTTGAACACAAGAATCAAAACTGATGAATATTTTGAAATAATACTGTGTGCGATAATTTTGTCCTTAACGACTCATAAATTCATCATAATACGCAATTACATATTTATTTATACCATTAAATTTGAGAGAGAGAGAGAAAAGCAATGGTTTTCCCTACTTTGTTAGTGAATTGGCGTGTAAATTTCCAAAATAGCTGTCATAAAGTTTGATCTGGTCCGAAAAATGGCTTCATTTTATCACATGACCTACAAATTCGTAAATTTTCCAAATGAATTTCGAAGATTTCTAACTGAATTTCAAAAATTTCCAAATGTCATTGCCATTGGAAACGTATTCCGAAGGCTTTGTTCAAAGATATTGTGCAAATCTTCCAATGAAAAAGCCTCCTCCATATTTTCCTCCTGCCAGTTGGGGTGCGGTACAGCAAAGGGAGTTGAGGCAGCAGTGCACACTACATAACTTTCATTGACCAATCGGAAAACATAGTACTCGCAAAGGTAGATTTTAAAATTGCTTTTAATCAGATACGCCGTGACAAATTTCTACATGAGATCTATCTATACTTCAACGAGCTATATGCATACGTTATCCTATTAAAGTAAAAAAAGCAAATATTTAATATTGATCATGTATAGAGTTTTTATCTTACACGTATGTACATTTTCTAAAGCGCTCAAAAATTACAATTAAAATGTATCTGTGAAAAAAATGCCATTCGAATCACGTTTTAATGAAGGATTTCATTTGCGGTTGAATATTTTTCGAAGAAACGGGGAACGAATGGCAGAAAAATTGTAAAAACGAACAATATTTTTAATGGATAAGCGACAAATTGATACTTGAATCTGAGAAATAACTGATAAAATTGTTAAAAAATTGAAACATTCAGGAAAATGTAAGTCATGTGATAAAATGACGCCATTTTTTGAGCCAGATCAAACTTTTAGAGAACTTATTTGCAAATATACACGCCATTTAGCTAACAAAGCAGGAAAAACCATGTCTTCTCATACCCTCGAATATAATTGCATAAATAAATAAATACTTGCGTATTACGGTGAATTTATAAGGCGTAAAGGACAAAATTATCGCACACAGTATTATTTCAAAATATGCATCAGTTTTGACTCTTAATTTTGTTCAAAATAAAAATTAATCTTGCATATATCCTATAATTCAATAAAAACAATTGAACACTGGGTTAAAAAACAATGTGTCTCAGTATCACGCTTGTTATGTCAGCCATTTTGAACATTTGTGGCTTCATTTGTTGATAAATATTATTATTCGATTACACTCATGCGATCTTGCGAGACATTCAGTCAATACCTTTCATGAAAGAGTGATTATCCATTGTGTATGAGGGAAGGCCAAACCGCCCAAGTGTAAGGATGTCCAACCACTAGAAACAAAAGGATTAAAATTTTATTATAATCTATACATACAGATACACCCTGATATTGTGAAAGACTAGATCAGCGTGTCCAAGAAAATTATAGATATTTTAAACCATTTCAATACCATCAAAATAGCCACTCATTTACATACAATTGTCAAGATTATAAACATCGTACATGATAGTATGATGTGCTTTTTTTACGTGGGACTCAACCCAAAAAGCAACTTTTGATGTATGATAGAACTTGATTCACTGATCATCATGGTTCTATTTTTTTCTCGATCTGGAAATTACTTCTTGGAGAAAATCGCCCTCAAAGAGGGAGGATTTTGGCCAAATGTCACTGCAAATGAAAAGGGTTAGACGCCACAAATATGACGCCAAACCCACAACGATCACTTTTTTGGAAACAGAAGTCTGACCGTGTTTACCACGCGATAAAAAGTTTAGACCGCTGTATCTCAGGAACCTCGAAAGATTTTTCATTTTCGAAATCTGTGGGACGGCAAAAAGCTGAAATAGCTCACTTGAACAATTTCCATTAATTTAGTAAATTTAAACCCTCCAAATTTATTGAAAATCAGGAAAAAGATTTGGCATAAAATGAGCACACGTTGTGCTAGTTTTTCTTGATTGATCAATTTCGACACCCACTTAGCAAGTCTCCTTTTACGTTGTTGTCGTCGCGATAAAATTTTCCTCTGGCAATGGCAAGTTACCACACTCAAACAATTTTCGACCATGTCGAGTTATTCGAAATATTCTAATGAGGGAAGCGAAGAAGAAACCGGTGGGAGTAAAATACCAACTACTGTATGTGGTATTTGTCTAGAATTAACAGTCTATTGTACCGAATATTTTGTTTGATTGTTTGTTAGTTACTGAATCTAAGATTTGAGAGATCAGGTTTTGATTTTCAACAAGCAGCCTTGTTTATTTCAAAATACATTATTTTTTCATTATTTGTACTGTACTGGGATTAAAAGTTTTTGAAAGAATATCAACGTCAACATAAATCAGGAGGAGTTCTCTTGTGAAGTTTACTAGAAGAACTTCATCAACGACAGTGATGCGGCGGCGGTCTCCAGCAGTTTACTGCAAACTAAATAATTATATAAAAATCGATGAGTGATACCATGGCTTTTGAAACAAGACATGCAGTACAAAATATGTGTATAGCTTGTACCATTCAACTTTTAGCATGGAATATTAATGCAAACATAAAACAGAGGCAGTTTTGTTGTAAATTTGAAGACTTTGTCTACAACAGCGATACGGCGGGGGTCTTCAGCAGTATTTATCATCATCATCATCATCATTTATTCAGATAACCTGATAAGTTATTAGAAACGTTTTTTCACAGGACTGATTTACATGACATATGTACACAGTAACAAACATAAAATTTACACATAATAACGAAAGTTAGCTTGTTCAATATAACGATTTTTTTCTTACTTATTAGTATATAAATACTTCTCAAGGAGACATTATTAGTAGTATTAGTATTAGTATTAGTAGTATTATAGTGCTTCTTTTACCTGTATAGCCAAAAGACGTGCCTTGTCTTGTGCTTCTGTTGACAGGAGGGTGTTCTTTAACTTTTGACAATTTTGGTCCCATTCTTTTTGTCTTGCAGAACATTTTTGAGTGAGGCCCGTACATATATCGGTACTATATATGTTTCTTCAAACCCTGGTATGGTACAGCTTTGGTAAGCTGCAGGCTGAGCTGTAAGCAAGCTGCTGCTTTTTTTCTTTACCCAACCCCTGATCCCTCAAAGAATTTTTGTTACCCAACCCTCTTTGGTCCCAACCCCAGGCATAAATAATGAGCGGTCCCTAATACGATACAAAATAAAATAGCGTGAATGATTATTCACTGGATAACTAATTAAAACGTGACAGTGGAAAACTGGTTTCATATCTTTATTCATAACCCAGACGAATTGGTCTTGTGTTGCCTTGTGCGGAGGAACTGCGGGACCCTGTTGGATGTTTGAGTGGGGCTTTCTGGTCTACATGCAGATTATTGATGACGCATGCGTCATTCTGTGCGCTGTGATTGGTGAATTGAGCTTCTGGCGCGTTCTTGTAAAATTTGATAAAATCAAAACAGCTCAGCTTTCAGGTTTTCGTGAAATTATTTTACTTATTGGATTGTATTTACATCTGTTTTGCTGCTTGTAAGTCTTATTAAACATGCCGAAAAGAACTAAAAATGGTCGAAAAAAAGCGAATCAAGTCTTTGAAGCAGACGTCAATACTTCAGTAGCTTTAAATGATGAATTGCAAATGAAAAAAGACACACTTCTCGTTGATTTCGACTTAGAAGGTACAGTACATATATTTTACATTTGCAGAGCATTTTTCAGTCTCAAATTAATGATTTGATATTCATTCATAATTTATAACTTATCATTTTTACATCAGTTCGAAAAATTGTGCGAAGTATGCAGTCTGAGGCGAAAAAAATGTCGACCAACATTGGATTGTTGTTGACAAACTATCTTGCTTGTTTACCACAGGTGAGTTCGGTTTTCAAACTTAGAAGCTAACATAGAGCAATCAATTTGATGATCCTGCATCATCAAAATTGCCATGCAAAACCCAAAACCTTTCTTTTTTGACTTCTCGATACAGTATGATTTAGTCTATTTTTAAATGTGAACGCTCTTCTTCAAGCAAACGCACCAAGCTGAGAAAGTTGAAAACCAAGATTTCAGAATACCAAACACTATCTTTTTTTAATTAAAAGCTGAAAATAATAATCCAACAGAGAGTTGATTCATACATCTCCTTGGATATTTGAGTTTTTTGGTAGATATAAACCTGTTGAACGTATCCTTACAAACGATTTTGTTATTGAAATTATCATTTGGCAAATGTGAAACCGTGAGACTTGAAAGGGTCTGTCACCTGTGTGAGTGTGCTTGAAAACCACCTGATTTAGCCTATCCATCTTCCTTTAATTTCAGGATGTAAAGAAAATGACAATCGAAGAATTTGCCGGCAAGTTTCTTTTACGCTCATTTAACATCTGCTTAAATTTGAATGAATTGTAAAGACATAG
>JANVCG010113638.1:0-14031 GCA_025505365.1 Haliclystus inabai
TATTATACTTTACGAAACTACGTATCTATGACAACAATACGGTCGAATAGGTTTGTGAAACAACTAGGAACAACTTTCGAACTGGCCAAACTCAATTTTTTCTCTCATTTCTATGCGATCTTAGATTTGTCTGACTGTTGCTCAATTAACATGAAACTGTAAAATATTAATTGTTGTACTGTAATAAAAACATAGTGCGGAAAATCAATTTTCTGCTAGCGTAACATCTCTTTCTTTCTCACTCTCTTTCTTTAATTCAAAGTTTTGCCTGAGAACAGGAATGATCTGACTTGTCAACTCTCGTTTCACTGCAAGCATTCTCGTTTGTAGGATGTGTAGTGCTTTTCAAGAATAGTTAACAAGCTGTGTGAACTATAAATGAATTTTTCATTGTGTGCGTTTTTCATGTTGAAAACCCTAAAAGAAGTTCAGGCCTGTTGAGCATCATAACTATGGCAGACAATAAAACAACAACATGCTTTGTGAAGAGTCTTGCAAGAAACATTGTGACAAATGATGGCTACCCATGAAGACTGTTCTTCTACTTTCTAAAGAACTTTCAAGTGAAGCGTGAAACGAGATTCACGAATGAACAATTTTCTTTATTGAAAGGGTTTTCTACCTTAGTCATCGAACGCGACATATTTATCAAGTTTGTCTCGAGATCATATTGATTTTAGCAACCTAGAATTCAACTTTGGCAAGATTTTATCACGTGGAAATTATCGTATTATCATTGAAGTACTTGTGGAATCATGGAATTATTTGCATATTTTCTTCATTGTGGAATAAGATAATTGAAATATTGTTTATTGGAGTTGTAACAAATAAACAAATTGAAAGTGGTTCGAAGAAGAACCCAATTATGATGGGTCTCAAGTACATCGTAACTATTTTTATCTTCTGTTCTATATCCATCCATGAAGGTGAGAGCTTATTGTCTTTGTAAATGTGTATTGGAAAGATATTATTGCAGAAAACAAAAATGATTTTTGTAGAATCTTGCATTTGTTCACAGTATAGATAGAGGGAACAATTCAAAATTGTTTTTGCGCGTTTCTTCAAATGTTACGATTCATTGCGTTTTGAAAATGCATTTATAATTCGGTCATCTTCTTTTTGGTCATAACCAGTTTCGATGCTCTGGCTTAATAATCTTCAATACTATTTGGTTAAGATTATACTTAATCTGAGATTACTGAGATTATAGTTAATTAATGCATATACCAACTCAGCTCCTTCCATTTCTGTTATCTCATCACTTATAAAACGATTCGATTGCATTTTATTTGAAAATAGATATCTAGTAATCATTGAACTAACTTTCTTCATTTGATGCCATTTATCAATTATTGTTATCAAGAGGCAATCGCTTTTATTTAATCATAGAATTGATTAAGTCTTGATTTAAGAAGAATATTCTTATCTTATTTCTATTTCTTCAGAGATGCTAAATAATTTTAAATGATTCTTTTTTTTAAAGTTGCTCTTACTATGATCTGTTTCGTGGAACTTTTTTCGTTAGTTATATGCTTATTAATTTCAAGTATAACAATGTAAAATCTATTTTGCTATTAATAAAACCTTTTTTTAAAAAGCATGGATAAACGGATTATTCCGTTTGCCTTTGTTCGATTCAATTATTATTCCAAAACAAAAATACTTGCCCTTGTTCCCAAATCTCAGCAAATGGAATTAATGCTAAATACTGTAAGTCTTTTGTAGTAGTAAGCAATTTAAGTATGTCTTCTGTTATTTTTCGAGGTATTTGTGAACCATGAAATATAATCAATGACATAGTATCTATATTTTAGGCCTTTTTTAGTTGGGTTATAATAATAATAACCACACTGTCTGATATAGCGCAAATATCACTCTTGGTAACGGAAATGGCTTTATTACTGTAACAATGATCTTTATTGTAGAACTCGACTATTGCTTTTCCGTACAACATTTTCTTAACGATGGCTGCAGCACCAATGTTTTACAGTGATTTCTATTCATTAAATTCTAAGATATTGAAAATTTAGGGTATATTTTTTCTGTTTTGATGAAATTTTTGGGGTAGTGTGCAAAACGTAAAATGGCACCTCCCCGTCTTTGATTGGCCAGAGAACCCCCCGGGTTGCAGCATGAATATTTTCCATGATGGAAGTATTTAAAACCCTTTACTTGAATTTACATAAGCCCCACTTCTCACTTGACACCCTTGCTTTGAAACAATCGATTTGATACTAGCTAAAAACTGTCTTTTTATGCTGCAGATAATTCTTGATTACTACAGAAAAAAGTTCCAGGTATAGGCACAACACAACCATTTGGAAATAGAAAACTGCCCAAGATCAATATTGGTCATAATCATTTCAGAAAATAGAGACCAATGTTTCGATTATGCAGTGTTAGCTTGTTTTATTGCTCATTTTCCTAATAATAAGAAAATGCTCTCCTTTTTTCCGTTTTTATCCATCTTAAACCTCTCAACTATACAGAGCAAATTTTAGTCAATCACTTTAACAGCAGAATAATTTGTAATCTGCCTTTTCCTATGAAAAATTTATATTGTACTCAGTTTACCGTTTTTGTAATTCTAAAAGCTCAATTATCTTGCATTGCAATGGGGTGATTTAGTTTGAGAGAATCTTTTACGCAACGAAATTTATTCAATCTTGTCAAACCCTAGTTTTATTGTAAGGGAAACGATTCAAAGTAAATCTCAAAGGTATACATGAACCGCCAACAAGTTACGAAATTGCTAGAAAAAATCAACTATCTAAACGAGTAACGTAACGTAGTAAGGTGGCAGATTAATTAACTAATAAAGTAACGTAATTTGAAAAACAAGTACCATTCCAAACGAGATTGAATTGTGAGCCTTTTGGGACTTCATACAATAAAATTTCGTCCTTGGACCTTCACCTTGGTCAATTTCTGCACCTCAATATTATTGACCTATCTTATCGACCTATAAAAACTAAAAACTTCATCATTATATTATTCCTAATATAAATTACTGAGAAGTCATAAATTGAGTAGTAGAATTCTTTAGAAGACTATGTTGTGGATCAAAAGCATTCGATCATAATTTAGGAAAAGCCTACCTATTATCGTTTTACTGAATATGAAAAGTAACCTACTTATAGTCAATTTAATCGATATAATGTATTCTGATTATTTCAACTATTTTCAATTTCAATTGTTCGGTTTTTAATTGTGGCTGTAAAAGGAGTAATTCAATTAAATGTTTTCAATATTTTCCTGTTAAAGTTCGTTGACAAATATACCAATATATGACAGATTTTTTTACTAACATGATCAACTTGGAAGGTTTTCCCAAGTTCTAATATATTGTTTACACTTTTTTGTAGCTGATGCATTGACTTTCATTCCATCGTTCGCAAGCTATAGAGTCGAAGAAAACGCTACGATTGGAACTACAGTAACAACCCTGCAAGCTAGTGGAAGTAATTCTGTCAGATACCAGATAGTGGACAGTAGTGCCTTACCAACGTTTTCAATAGGTCTCACATCAGGAGAAATCAAAGTAAATGCTCCGCTAGATTATGAAACAGCACCAGCCTACTATTTCCAAGTATCAGCCGTTGATCGAACGGGTCTAACAGAAAGAGCCACAATTTTTATCAATATGCAGATTATCGATTACAATGATGAAAGTCCAGTCTTTTTGTCTAATTTATATACTGTTGACATTACTTCAAAAATTGAGGGCGAAGCAACTATTTTACATCCCAAGGCTGAAGATAAAGATGCAAGTGATGTTGTGGAATATTTTCTACCGGAAGGTGTTGATGTTCCGTTTTTCATAGATAGGTCAACAGGTTCGATCACCGTTGGAATAGGCTTTGCGAGTTCTGCTCAAATATTCTATCAGTTCGATATTCTTGCTATTGACAAACTAGGTAACGAAGGAAGTGCAGGGGTGGAGATTTATGTTTATAGAGATTCTCCAGCGTCCGCTATCCCAATATTTGATAAACTCAAATATACTGGCAATGTGCCTGAAAACGAAACGACTGGATTTTCTATTCTAGCAGTGAGGGCCACAGCGGGTAGTGCGCCCATAGGACTAACTTACAGTATTCCAGATCAAGGAAATGTGAATGTGTTCTTGGTAAGAATCGACAGTCAAAGTGGAATTATAAGCTTGGCAGAAATCATCGATTATGAAAGAATAAAACAACTTCTGTTCATTGTCGAGGCCAGAACACGAGAAGGGTTTTCAAGCACTGCTGTGGTTGAGATCAATGTTGTAAATGTGGATGATAATCCTTTCACAATATTTTACCCGCAGAATAATCCCTATGTTGTAGAGATCAATGAACTAACGAACATTGGTCAAATGGTTGGTTATATCGTCATCACTGATGCTGATTTTGATAATCCAGTGGATATCCCTGCAAGTTTCTCGTTTACACCTGAAAGTGGAACATTTAGTATTAGCAAAGACAATAACAAGGCTGCTATTACTTTGAAAAGTAAATTAGACCATGCAACCAGCAGTAGCTATAATTTGAATTGTGAGATTACTGTTCAGGAAGTTACTCGTTTCCTTGCAGTGAACGTTGTGATCCAGCCGGCTGGTAGATCCTCGCTACTTCTATTCAATCCCACTGTGGATAAAATTACATTGAATGAAGCTTCGCCAATAGAAACTGTGATTTACAATGCTAATGTGACGGATCAAGCAGTCCTTGTAACTTACAGTATGGTTGATAGCAGTGATGGATATTTCTCAGTTGATCTTCAAACAGGAAAGATACTGTTAATCAAACCACTCTCTTACATGACAGCGAAGAACCATGTCGTGGTTATTAAAGCTACACAGCAGAGTGGCGTTTCACCAATTTCGTCGGATTTTGTTCTAGTTATTGAAGTTGAGAAAGGTGACAACTTTGCGCCAGAGTTTCAAACAACTGCTTATACAATGCAGATTCTTGAAGGCTTGCAAGCTAATACCCCTGTCGGCCTAGTTACAGCTACAGATAGAGACGGGGTAATCAAGACATATACGATTGAAAGTGCAGCATCTGGATTTAACATTTCTGACAAAGGTCTCATCTCTACGCTAGCACCATTTGATTATGAAACAGGTGGACCAACATATATGATAACTATATCAGCTACAGATGATAATAACCGAAAATCGATCAATCAGGCAAGCGTTACTGTTAATATTATCGATGTGAATGACAATAACCCCAAGTTTGAGCCCACATCGGAATATCTTGGTTTCGCTTATGAAGATAACGCTGCCGATACGTCCATTCTTAAAGTATCAGCTACAGATCAGGATCTTGGGCAAAATGATACTATTAAATATTCGTTTATTGATCCTACTACAATCCGTGATTTTTTATTAGATTCAGCTTCAGGAGAAATATCACTGGCACGCCGCTTGCCGATCAAAACTCCTCCTTATGTCTTCTATGTCGTTGCAATAGATCAAGGCGAACCCGTGAGGCAGGCAGTGGCAACTGTTACAGTTTCTATAAGAGATGTTAATGAAGCTCCATCGTTTTCATTGGAAAGGTACAATTTGCAAGTGTCAGAATCCTTGAAAGTAGGATCTAGTATTCCAGCTTTTTCTGTGATTGACGGTGATGTTGGTAGCAATAGAGGTTACACTGTAACAGCCGATCCAGCTACACCTTTCAAGCCAACTGTGACTGGTAACTTTGAATTGTTGACAGCACTTGACTATGAGACAGAAAACGAATACAGAATTGAAATTAAAGTAGTAGATACTATCGATACAAGCTTATTCAATACTGCTACAGTTACTGTTGCTTTAACAAACAGTTTGGACAGCCAACCAAAGTTTGGACAATCGCCGTACATTGGACGGGTTAAGGAAGGGAATTTAATTGGTGAATTTGTCTTAGCAGTTGAAGCTGTTGACCCTGATCTCTTCTCACCGATTTTCTATGTCCTTTTACCATCAGATGATGCCATGCAATTTTCAATGGCAGTAAACGGCTCAATAACTACAACGCAAACTTACGATTATGAAAGGCAACACAGATACGTCATGGAGGTTATGGCATGTGTACGTGGTTGTTTGTTTAATAGTAAAGTTCTTGTTATTGTTGAAATAGAAGACATTAATGATCATTCACCAGTATTCCTTGCAAATGACATTACCATCACTATACCATCTACTGCGCCTGTTGAATACGTAGTCACTGAGTTATTTGCCAATGATTTAGATTCAGGTGAAAACGGGAAGATAACGTTCAAAAGTGAGGATGTTCTGTCCCCATTTCAAATTGTTAATAGATCATTAGTAATTGCCAGTCCATTGACAACTATCAGTAATAGTGAATATTCATTCTCAATTTATGCCGTTGACTCTGGTGTTCCAATTCGAAGAAGTGAAACAGACTTCAAACTTATAGTCAAAGTCATTGCATTGGATGCAAGAGGTACACAAGTCGTTGTTCCTGTTTATAATATAAGTATCCAAGAAAAGACTTTGCCTGGTCAGGAGTTTTGGAGAGCTCCATTAGCCACTGCGTTGGGTGGAACTATTGATTTCAGTTTCGTATCAAACTCGCAATCAGATAACTTCGAAATTGATTCTACAACAGGTGGATTACAATTGAAGCAAGGTAGTTTACTACGGTATCAACTACAAAACTCATATATTTTGAATATTTTTCAAAAGGGATCATTAAGTGGTACTCAACGTTCTGTTTTATGTATCAGAATTATAGACGGTAATACATACCTACCAGTATTTGAAAACATATTGCATGATATACAATTACGAAGATCAACCCGACAAGGGACTGTCTTTTTAAAACTAACAGCCAAAGATAACGATTTACTATCTTCGAATGACATCGAATATTTCTTAACAACATCGAATGGAGAGGGACTTTTCCAAGTGTCAAATGATGGGATAATTTCAACCAATGCTTCATTGCGAAGTACACCTCGTAACGATTATCAATTAACAGTGATAGCTAAGGACCCTGAATTCCCTAATGATGTTTCTGTTGACCCTGCAATCATTAGAATAGCAATTGTTGAAGACACTGTTCCAATGGTGTTATTTGAAAAAGCTGAATACCGTGGTACTGTTGCTGAGGGTGAATTCAAATCAAACATAATAACACCAAACATTGTCGTATTCGGTCAGTTACTTGACAACAGACAATATCTATACTCCTTTGTCGATAACCAGGAAGCTGCTCGTGCCTTTTCTATAAACTCCATTACAGGTGCAATTTCCAGCAAAATCCTTTTAGACAGAGAATCTAGAAACCAGTATTCCTTTTACATCCTTGTCATTTATGAAGGGACTATACAAGATACGACTCGAATAGTTATTGATGTCACCGATGTTAACGATAATTCCCCTGTAATATCAAATAGATTGCAAAACACATTTGGAATATCTGAATCAGAATTCCCACCTGTTCTTATTATGAATTTGCTAGTGACAGATATAGATGACGGCATCAATGCACAGTTGAATTATGTATTTCAAAGAGGCAACGATGATAACACATTTGCTATTGATCAAAGCACAGGCAGTTTAAGATTGGCAAAGCGCCTTAACTATGAGGTCAAAGATAGATACGAATTGAAAATATTTGCAGAAGATAATGGTGAAGTGAGAAGACAATCTAATGTATTAACTGTAACGGTGAACGTTCTGGATGATAATGAATTCAATCCTGTATTTGATAACACAATCTACTCTGCTAATATTGATGAAACAGATCAGCCAAATATCGAGCTGGTCCAAGTCAATGCATCAGATATAGATTCATTTGGTGAGATCTTTTATACGATTGCAGATCCAGAACTTAGAGAGCTTTTTGCCATTGATGACAAAACAGGTAAAGTGACAAATAAAGAAGCATTGGATTATGAATCTACTAATCAATATTCTTTTCTTGTCGAAGCATATGATAATGCAGAAAGTTTTAGTCAGTTGAGACGATATGGTGCGTGTTTGGTTACTATCTCGATTATGGATAAAAACGATAATAAACCTGAAATACTGCAATCATTCATAAGTGAAGGAATACAAGAGACTGTTGCTGTAGACACAATAGTTGCTGAATTCTCAACTAGAGATCTAGATGAAGGAATCAATGGTGAAGTGGAATATCAGATCATCTTCGGTGATCAAAATCAAGACTTCAGAATTGATGAGAAGGGTCTTATGAGGGTAGCAAAACCTCTTTCATATTCAAACAAACCAACGTACAACATAACGATTATTGTAAGGGATAAAGGAAGTCCCACTTTGTTAGCCAATGGATTTATAACGGTGCTTATAGACGTATCGAGGGAATCAACAACTAAAGTAACTGTCGAGCAAAATTATTTCAACGTTAGTGTTAGAGAAAGACGAGAAGGTGTAATATTATTCGTTATCAATGTAACATCGTCTTCAGTCGCTCACTCTTACACGATTGTGGATACCTTCTGGCCAGAACATATTGTAATAGATCAATCAACTGGTTTAGTAGCTCTAATCAAAGCATTAGATTATGAAGATAAAAGCAAACATTCATCGTTATGTATATATGTATCGTCAACCAATACACCTGATGGCTATGGTGCTGTTATTACAGCTGATGTACATGTCACAGATATGAATGAACAAGGGATATTTTTGTCATCCAATTATGGCGCAACTATTGATCGGAATGCACCAATTGGCACTTTCGTCGCTCAAGTGAAGGCACGTGATCCTGATAACGGTAGCAATGGAGAATTGTCATATCAAATAGTTGGTGATAATTCACTAATCAGTATTGATAATTATGGCTTGGTGACCTTACAATCATCACCTATAAATGCTGGACAATCGCAAATGTTTCAAATTAGTGCAAAAGATAAAGGAAATCCATCCATCTCAGTAGCTCAGGATACTTTTTTAACTATCAACTTCACTGATACCGTTGAAGAATTACCAATCTTTTCTCGAACAATTTATTTAGAATCTATTAATACTGATGTACCTACAGGCAGTTCTTTCCTTCAAATCAATGTAAGCAATACAGATTCTATTGGCAATGTGTTTTATCAAGTACCTCGAGACTCCGATTTGGGGAAATTTTCCCTAGATAGTTCAACAGGTGATTTATCAATAACGCAGTCACTTACTTCATCTGATGCAGGAGATGTATCATTCTGTGTGACAGCTTATAGACAAGATAACCCACTATTGAAAAGCACTATTGGAGTTGAGATCAGGGTGATTGATGATCGTAATACTCGCCCTATTGTTTTACAAGAAGTTTATGATGTGTATATCATTGAGAACAATCGAGAAAATATCATTATAGCAGATTTATTAGTAGAAGATGATGACATAGGTGAAAATGGTCAGTTGAATTATCAAGTTTATAACAATACTCCAGCAAGAACAAATCCTGATATTATAATTAATGATAACGGTCAAGTATTACTAGTTTCAAAGTTTGATTATGAAGAAGTACGTTTTATTCGTTACTTGATCAGAGTGGCAGATAAAGGTACACCACCACTTACAGCTGAAAAGATGATGGTGGTGAATATTTTCATTGAAGATGATAATGAAGATTCGCCTATGTTCATTGATACACCTTATGATAGAGTGATCGATGAAACTGATGTTCTCCGAGATATCTTAACAGTCAATGCACATACATCAGCAGATTTCGAGCCAATTGTATACATGTTATTACCTACAAGAATGTATCAACCATTTGCACTTGACTATACAACTGGTGTTTTGACGAACACGGCATCGTTAGATTATGAAAATCGTACTGAGTATCAATTTTGTGTAACGGCAGCTGCTGAAAATGGTACTGGTCGTATATCAGTGATAAATTTTACTATTAGAATACAAAATATTAATGATAATAAACCTATGCTTATTGATAATGACCAACCACTTGTATATCGCATATCGGAAAGTATTCCAATACCATCAACCATTGCAAATATACACGCCACCGATGCCGATGAAGATAATCGAAATCTTCAATTTAGAATCGTGAATGGAAATCTGGATAATTTATTCGAATTCAATAAAACTGGTGGTACTTTGTATATCATGAATAAACCTGACTATGAAGCTAATAGCTATTATAATCTCACATGTGTCATCAGAGATTCCATGTCACCTTCAATGGATTCAATCCCATTTAATATCGAGATATTTATTACTGATTCAAATGACAATATACCAATGTTTAATCAATCAATATATCGAGTAAGTGTACAGGAAGATATACAAGCTGGCACATCAATATTACAAGTCTTTGCAGACGATATGGATGCTACAGACATTCTAACTTATGATATACCGTTTGATTGGTTGGAATTTTCTATTACTGATGATGGTACTTTAATAAATCTTGTACCGTTGGATTATGAAACCACAAAGACTATAAGAATTTGTATTCGTGCATCAGATTCATTAGATGTAGATTTTAGACATGTTGCTTTGGCAACTGTTGAATTAACAATTAAGAATGTTAATGAATTTGCTCCGATGCCTATGGATGATGCAATTGTAACAATGAGAGAAGATGCTTTACCTGGAAAAATTGTCACGATATTATCAGCTACAGATCAGGATGATGGTCGTGCGGGTGAAATTAATTTCAGAATAAATCCAAATACTGATGTTGATTCAACTTTCAGAATTGATGATAACCTATTGAAATTATCAAAACCACTCGATTTTGAAGTGAAGGAATCATTCAACTTATCAATTCATGTGAGCGACAATGGTATACCAAAATTGGATTCTAGTAGAAATCTATATGTTATTGTCAATGTTTTCAATTTGAATGATAATCCACCAGTTTTCGATGATTCTCCATCAAGAATCACTTTACGAACGCCAATCATAGTCTCACAACTTATAACAACTCTTTCAGCAACAGATCCTGATGTTGGCAATCAAGTTTCTTATACATTAGAGGTATCACCATCTTCAAATAGGTTTGCCTTGAATTCAATTTCTGGAGAATTACGTTCAACTGTATCTGAGAACATTACACAATATATTGAGTATATGATATGTATTAAAGCAACTGAAATTGGTAGTAGTGATCAATTCACAACAAAGAGTATTATTATTGCTATATTACCTATTAACCATCGTCCAATAATAAATCAGGATAGGTATGTTGTAACGTTACCTGAAGATGTAATACCTGGTACATTCGTAACACAACTGGATGCAACAGATATCGATCAACGAGATGATGGTAAATTACAATACAGAATGATGAATGATATTAATAATGAATTCAGTATTGACGGAACTGGTGTTGTGACTGTTAATGAACGATTAGATTTTGAAGCTGGTGTGCAGAGAGACTTGATTATTCTGGTTCGAGATATGGCCGATCCACCATTACAAGCGGAGGGTGAGATACTATTATTCGTTACCATCCAAGATATCAATGATGATTTGCCAATATTCGAGGAATCAATTTATGAAAAAGAAATCTCTGAAACAGATTTATTAGGAATATCAATTCTATCTGTGCGTGCAAATATGCAGAATAGTTTACTGCAAGTGAAATACCGATTGAATGCCGGTCGAGCAGAAAAATATTTCTCACTAAACGAAACTGACGGTGTTTTACGAAATGTACTCCCTATCGATTATGAAGAAACGAAAGAGTTTTCATTATGCGTTGAAGCTCTTAATTCACTTAATCCATCTGTAAAAGGTTTGGCACAAATCAAAATCAAAGTAACCAACGTAAATGATAATCCACCTATTCCAAGATTACAATCTTATGCTACAAGTATTTCAGAGCTCACACCAGTACCATCACACGTTATACATCTAACATCAACTGATGAAGATCAGTACGATACAAAACCTCGTTTCTTTGCAATATCAGGTAATGGTACGTCGAAATTTACTGTTGAAAGTGAAGGACATGTTATGCTTACTAGTAGTGTTACAACAGAAGTTGGTTCAACGTATGTTTTAGAAGCTAGCGTTAGTGACGAAGGAGTACCACCATTAGAAGCAGTGAATAATATCATTATAACAATACATATCATTAATAATAATGATAACGATCCCGTTTTTAATGAATCAGCATACGATGTGAGAATTGATGAAACTGACTCTTTAATTGGTTCATTAACAACAATCTATGCCACTGATTCAGACAACTGCGGGGGTATACACTACAGTATTTTATCATCAGAAGCACGTCAAACGTTCAATATAAACAAAGATACGGGTATAATATCTACAATAACAGCACTTGATTATGAGCAAATACAATATATCCGGTTTCTTGTAACAGCGACAGACAGCTGCATACCTAAACGAAAATCGTCAATTGGTGTTTCGGTGATTATACAAAATATCAACGATAATCCACCACGGTTTATGCAGAATAACATCACTCTCAATGTCTATGAACAAGCAAATATTGACGATATACTATTTGTATTTAATGCTGAAGATAAAGATGTTAATGATATGGTATCATATTCAATTCATATGGGTGAGGTATCAACGTTTAAAATTGAACAGAATCATCTTATTCTAATAAAAAGATTCAATTATGATCAAACTAGAAAATATCGATTGGTAATCCAAGCAACAGATAATGGCGTACCAGCTCTAACAGATACCTTTAATATTGAAATCAACGTCATTCGTATAACAACAGAGATACCAGAGTTTAAAAAAGACGCTTATATATGGCCTACATCAGATATAGTTAATGGAGAAACAATCGGACAGATCGAAATAACAAATAATGAAGCTTTAAATGGTGTTGTTGCTTACTATTTACCTAATTCAACATATTTAAGTGATATTAAGATCAATCCTACTAATGGGATGATTAGTGCTACGGTAGATTTGCCTAAAGATAATCGTTATTTGTATAGTTTTTGCGCTAGAGCTGAAGGTCCTGGAGGACAAGCCCAAGCATCATGGGTCCCGGTTGATATTCAAGTAAATTCAACTTCTAATAAAGAGCCAGAATTTATCAAGGACACATTTATATTCAATGTATCTGAAGCAGCTCTCTCTGGTACTATAATTGGTGTTGTTAAAGCTATCGATAAAGATAAAGGGGTCAAGGGTGAAATATCTTACGTATTCCGTTCTATGGACGATATTTTTGGCATTAACAAGTTTGGTGAAATATCCTTGTTAAAAGTATTGGATACTGAAAGTAGCAGTATATATCGATTAGAAGTAGAAGCTTTTAACAAAGAGGTTACACCAGCGGGTAGTGAATCGGTTGCAAATGTTGTGATCTTAGTACAAGGTATTAATGATAACGGACCTATCTTTGTATCTGGTGGTGAGAAGGATATACTTGCTGATGAAAGTAAAACGAAATGTCAGGATATAGCTGATTTATCAGCTAAGGATAAGGATAATGATGCAATTGAGTATAGAATATTACCATCTGGAGATGACGGGATGTTTGTTATCGACAGTGACACTGGACAGTTGAGTTGTATGTATCCATTAGACGCTGAAAAGCAAACCACTTATCATTTCACTGTTGAAGCATGCGATGTATCAAATTACCAATGGTGTAGTTTCATTTTAATTGATTTAACAGTCAATGATGTTGATGACACACCACCTGAATGTATTATGAAACCGTATGAATATCAAGTAGATGTTAATTCACCATCAGGTACTATCATTGGTATAATGTCTGCAAAAGATGTTGATACACCCAAAGATGATATCAAATTTAACATTATCTCAAATAATTCCTCATTTGATATCGGCTTATCAAGTGGTGCATTGTCACTTACTGAAAAGCATGATGCTACTGGAATTACCACTATTCAAATTAATGTAACTGATGGAGGTGGTCAATCAATTGTATGTGATGTTAATATTGAATTTACCGGTGAAGTAAACACTGAAAAGCCCATGAATAACACCATACCACCTACAAGTGGTTCATCGGGTGAACTTGTATTTCAGCTTGATATTTCTGGATTTGAAAATTGGGAGAACATTACTGAATATTCTATTTTACTGCA
>JANVCG010113749.1:0-10873 GCA_025505365.1 Haliclystus inabai
TTAATTTTGGTGAAATTTTTGTACTAAAAGTTTGTTAACGGTTTCTTAACTCTCAAATTTCTCAAAGACACAAACATTTACCAAGCCACAAAAAAGTTTAATTAAACTACATTACATTCAAGCTATATTAAATATTTTAGCTTCAAAGAAATTTGAATCTTTATGTAGCAGTTATTTAACGTGCAGAAGGCTTACACCGAACAACTAAACGGGTTTCTTATAAAAAATTCGTGTATTGAAGGCCTGAAAATCTGTACTTTTTCTTCAAAATAATTTATAATGATGTTAAATTTCCACTAGTGGATACTTTCGAATCATCAAATTCAACATCTTATCTCTGTATTAATTCACAAAAGTTAAAAATATTGAGAAAATCAATTAATGATAAGCAATGCACACATTTTCTCTTTTGTGGAAAAAGTTCAGTCTATGTTGGTTTTCAGGTCAATTACTATTGTTTATTACTACTGTATTGTAAAGTTCGCCCAACGCCGCAAATTAGTTTCATTTTTAGTTTGTTTGCGTAAAATCATGCAGTTTTAGCTTAATTTTAATACTGTGTCGACGTCTCTGACGGCCAAATATTTATTTGATTTTAAAAGTTAAAAAAGTTGAGAACTACTATAGTCCAATAACCAATTGAGTTATGAAGCATAGTAATTATGCCTACAAGAAGCATTTTGATGATAATTTCAATATTGAATATTAAAAGATGATTATTAACAGGGTATTCTACTCTGTTTTATGACTTTTCTTGAGCTGCGTGATTCGCAATAACTATAGACTATAGAAGGTCTACATTACAGCTACATCCACGACATCTGCTTAATTAATTGTTATTTAGTTGATACGCTATTTTGGCTAACCTTTTCGTTCTGCTTCAAAATTTAAAATAAAATAGTAAAAGGGAGGCTTTGCTTTAGGAATATCAAATTTTCGCTTTATCTGATATTAAATAAGAGAAACTATGAGAATTATTCAAATTGTTTCTGTTCAATATGCTCCTTGTGTGTACTTGGTACCGTTAAAATATTAATATGTATCCTGTTTCACAAAGAATTGCGTGAACTTTCCGTCTTGAACCTGTCGCTATTTGTTGACCCTCTCTCAGCCTTGTCAAGTATAATACATTCTGACATCTGTTCAGATACTCTATCAGATAATAAATTTATTTTTATTTTTATTTACACCTGAAAAATAAATATTTTCCTTTTTTCCCCAGTCCTAATTCAATTGACTGTACTTCCGTATTTTTTAGTCTATGCATTTCGCCTCATGATCCAATTAATAGAATTCGTATAGAATTTAATCTCATTAATATTGGAAAAAATATAAACAATGCCTTTGCATTTCCTAAACATAAATGAATTAACATGAAAATAATTCAAAAAAATATTATCGTGTTGATTTATACCAAATCCCGGCTTCTGCTACCCAAGGAAGACAGCTTCAAGACTTCTGCGCAACAGGTTAACATTAGCCAAAAAATGTTTCGTTTCATTTTTCAGATTTTAAATAACCTCAACAGGAACCGTTAGTAGAGTTCATTGCAAAAAGCTATTTATAACACGTATTAAAAATGTCACGTAAATGATTAATGAATTTACTACTCTTGAGGTAAATCAGAAAAATTTCATACGGAGTAGTAAACTGCAAATTGCACAATCCTAGACGAACTAATTGTAATTTTAAATGATGTGATTTGAATAGTGTTTGAATGAGTAGATCACTTTCAATGTTATGATGTATTGTGAAGGATTAATTCATAAAATTTACATAACAATCAAAGATATTTATGGTATTTCTCTTTTCGGTTTGTTTTTTTGTGACGCTTCTGTGTTTATTCACGTTGAAGTGAAATTTAAACCACGTAAAATATATAACAATAGTGTTTAAAAAAGAAAATGAAATTTCATTTTTAATTCACCATATTATTAATGTTATTTTTAACAATTGAGGTCTAAAACTGCTGCTGTGTAATTTTTGCAAACCAATATTTACTTTTTATTTTAATCAAATAAAACAAGCACCTTGGCAGAAATGTCTTTTGTGGTATTTCTAACGACGCAGGTAATGAGCAACATTCTACGCATGCGTATTAACAATGGAATTCTTTTAAGAATGTTTTGAGAATTGCAAAAGGATTTTTACCGTGTCTCGAATGTCGCTTTTCATTTTGTCAAAATAATTCTTTTAATTTGACATATTATTTACATTTGAAAATTTCATCATGGCGAAGTTGGCCTTTATTATTCTTATGAATGGACTATGGAGTATTTGTATCGCAGCTTGAACGAATTTAACGTAACTTTTGCCGGTTCTTAGTACAAAACATGGCCGACATCAACATTCCAGTTAGTAATCGAAATATCACTCGAACTTTTACGCCAATATTCAGTGATAATCAAAGAATCCTTAGAGACATCAAAGAGAATTTAGATCGTTTGAATGGTAATCGATCGTTAACTCAATCAACTCCAAACTTGACAAACGCTTTCAGTGGTGAGACAACAAAAAATTTTACAGCAGCAAATGGTCAAGTAACGCCGAAGAAAAACCAACGTTATAAAGGAGAGGCGATTAATAAAATACGACATAGCTTACAGTTTTTTGATATGCAAGGGCAAAATATTGCAAATGGAGATACGAATGATTCAACTAATAAATGGCGTTCAGTTGATGTTGCTTCTAGTCATGTTGATAATAAAACACGTCTTTCGAGATTGATCGAACTTGGTTATGATAAAGTGAGTATATATTTGTAGATTTATTTATTCCCGTTCGTGCTGATAAATTAAACCCGCTCAAATTTAAATTATATGTACCGTGAATCGATGTGATAAGTTTCAAATCTAAAAATAAAAGTAAAACGGGTAAAATCGTCAAACATATGAACATTCATTTTGTAATGTTTGCACTATTTTCATGTTGATAGAATTTGGCAATCGAAACACTCAAGGCAAATCCAAACAAAAGTATCGAAGTAGTTATGGAAATGTTGAACTCTTTGACATCTATTTCTGGCCGTAAAAGTGTTACAAAACTTCAACCAGGATCTCTGAGTTATTCTAAAAGTACTTCTCAAAATTCCAACGGATCACCTTTTATTCAGCCAAGTCGACCACAAGGCATTCCACGGTCAGCAGCCCATACAACGCAAGTATCAACAGCCGCTCAAAAGCTTTTCAATGTATTACCTTCTCATAATAGCTCCCCAAGTAGCAATCGTTTCCCTGTGAATTCAACAAATTACAACCCATGGAGAGCAGCAACAGAAACACAGAAATCTCAAGAAGCTACAAAACCTAAGCAGGCTTTTACTGTTAACCATAATGGTGTTGTTTTGAGACAACGAAAAGCTGATAGAGTACCAACGAATAGTCCAAAACGATGGTCAGCTGATTATGTTGGTGCAACTAGTAACTTGGATGTTACTGAAAAACGAAAGAGTATGGATGCTGCACGCAAGCCTCCTCCACCTTATCCAGGTAGTAACGAATCGCCAGTAGACCCTTCATGGTTCTCCCAAGCGACCAATTTAGAAAGAGCTAATAGTCAAGATACTTTAGCCAAGTTACAAACCTCAGAGCCATTACAAACCAATAATCCTGTAACAATAGTGTATGACATGGCTCAACAAAGGATCAATTTTTTGAATGGTCAAAATGTGAAACCAGCAACAGCTACTAATCCTCCGTCATCTTTTACACCGCTACCTCAAAGAGACCCACCACCTTATGAGATGATTAATCGCAGTACCATCAGCAAGAACGCATATCCTATGGCGCCGCCATCAACATCCACAAACATTGATCAACATTTAAACAACTTATCAACATATAATGTTAACGCCTCAGAAACAATACACACACTAGCTCAGACAAAGTTTTCTCCTGTTGATGCTGTTTTCACAGCACAACCAATTTGTAGTGTTGGTGAAAATCCTGCCACGCAAGGGTTACCACCTCCTTATTCTTTTGCTGATGCAAGCATGTCCAAGGAAAGTAGTCGATTATCGTCAAATTTGGATGACCATGATTCTGGTATCTGGAGTAGTAAACGGACTTCAATGGCAACAGATGGCTCTACAACGCAATCTGATTCATCTGCTAGTACATCGCCAACACCTGATTCCATTGAACGTAGCTGCTCACCTCTCCCTGTTGCATCTTCTCCATACCATACACTTGTTATCCATAATAATAATACATTAACTGATAAACTGAATTCTTATGCTCAAGAAAACGAATCTGATGGTAATTATAGACTGAAAAATTGTCCATCTCATGCTTTTAAATTTTACATGGAGCAGCATGTTGAGAATATTATTAAATTCCGTCAACAACGCCATCGTCGGCAGCATCAGTTGGAAACTGAAATGGCAAAAGTTGGCTTATCGGATGAAGCACAAATGGAAATGAAAAAAATGTTGCATCAAAAAGAATCAAACTACATTCGTTTAAAAAGAGCCAAAATGGAAAAGTCTTTTTTTACCAGAATAAAAACATTGGGTGTTGGTGCATTTGGAGAAGTGGCACTTGTTAGAAAAGAAGGTACAGCAAATGGCCTTTACGCAATGAAGACATTACGTAAAAGTGAAGTATTACGTCGTAATCAAGTAGCACACGTTAAAGCTGAAAGGGATATCCTGGCTGAAGCAGATAATGAATGGGTTGTTAAGTTGTATTATTCATTTCAAGATGAAGAGAATTTATATTTTGTTATGGATTACGTACCAGGAGGTGATATGATGGGGCTATTAATCAAATTTGGTATATTCGAGGAGGAACTTGCTCGATTTTACATTGCTGAATTAGTTGTAGCGATTGACTCTGTACATCGAATGGGTTTTATTCATCGTGATATCAAACCAGATAACATCTTGATTGATAGTAATGGTCATATCAAACTAACTGATTTTGGTTTATGTACTGGATTTCGTTGGACGCATGATTCAAAATATTATCAAACCGACAATTTACATGCGAGACAGCCTAGTATGGAACCAGAAGGTGGCTGGGAAAATTTAAGTGACATTGACTGTGATTGCGATTCATTACGTGATACCCTACGTAAACAATTTGATTTATACAAACCATTGGAACGTCGTGCTGCAAGGCACCATGCTCGTTGTCAAGCAAACTCTCTTGTAGGAACACCTAATTACATTGCACCTGAGGTTTTGATGCGTGTACCATATACGCAGTTATGTGACTGGTGGTCTGTTGGTGTTATACTGTATGAGATGCTCCTCGGTCATCCACCCTTTCTTGCACAGAGCCCAGCTGATACTCAGTTGAAGGTAAACCAGATCTAATTGCTAACAGCTTAATTTAGAAATGTTTAGAATTAGAGATTTTACTCAGAATGACCTATGACCTTGTTTCCTGTCACCTCACAAACCAAAGCAGTTTAGCTTGGAACTAAAAACTGTTTTCTTTTTTAATTTTTTCCATTATTTACATTTTTCTCTTTAATGTTTTAATAAATGATTTCAAGTATGCTATGAAATTCTACATGAAAAAAAGTTTGAATATTTTATAGTTTACCGTATGAATATTTGGTGCCTCATGCTAAATGGTATCAAGATATTATAATGACCAGAGGTAGAGATACCAAATGTTTTCCTACTTTTTTAAAGAGCTCAGCATACTACCCTACCATCGTTGTAAACAAAGAATATTCAAATCAATCCATTTGAACAATGCAATTCTAAAAACAAAATTTTAGTCCAACACCAATAACATAACTATTGAACCAACAAGTAAGTGCCATTGAGGCATGCTTCAATTAGCTTGCATCTTGTTTTGTCTGTAGGTAATAAGATGGAAAGAATTTCTGAAAATTCCAAGAAATAAAGGCATTTCACAATCATCTATCGATCTAATGTATCGATTGCTATCAAGTCAAGAAAATCGTATCGGTGCTGGAGGGGCAAATGAAATCAAATTACATCCATTTTTCAATGCAATTGACTGGAATGTTGGTTTAAAACAAGTACGACCGCCATACATCCCAAAAATACGCCATGCTACTGATACATCAAATTTTGACCCTGTACCAGAAAAGAATGGGTCTGGTTCTGGTGATAGAACAGAAGATGAGACACGGATTCTCAAAGAGGGGCCACAGCATGCCTTTTATGAGTTCACATTTCGTCGTTTCTTTGATGATGGTGGTCACCCATATACTTTACATGAAAATATAGAAAATAAGAGTAGTGGTGAATGGACTAAATCAACACAACAAAGTAACCATGCTGGTAACAAACGTATGGCAGGTTCTGTAAATAAATCAAACCTTGTCCCTAGTAAGGTATCAGCACCCCCTGTACATGGCATGATACTCAGCGATGATAAACCCCCTGTATACGTATAAAGCTGTTGCTAAGCAGCAGTATTAACAATAATCATTTAACTTGAAAATCTTATAAGATATTATTATTGTGAATTTCTGTTGATCAAAAACTAAATTTTTTTGTCGAATTTTGTAAATAGTGTAAACTGGTAGAAGTAGATAAATAATAATATTATGCAGTAGTTATTCAAAAGGTTAATTTAATAACCAATATTATACAAAACCGAAATTTACTCACGTTGATATGATTAGTGTTGTTATAGAAAAATACCCTGAGTTAATTTATAAATTAGCTTTTTTTAAGTGGAATTAAAACACCTGTACATTTTTAATAGAGTCACAACCAAATCTAGGCAACAAGGTTAAAGAATCCAAAATGACCAGTATTTGAAATATTGTTTTGAAACATCGTCATTTGCTGAGAGCATTAGTTGATCTGTAACAATCAAAACAATGTAATTCACACATCAAGGGGCTTTCTAAGCTTTCTAGGCTCCATTTTAGGGGATAGTTGATAGGGGTAACTTGAAGAAGAGGCCAAAACGTCAGCAAACATGATGCCCTTCTAGTTCCAAAATTATATGACGGTTGTGTTGTAGGCAGACAGTATTTCTGCGAACGAAAAATAGATTCAAAATGGACATTGATCAAGATAAAGTGGTTCTTGCCTTGAAAGTATTGTCAACAGTATCAACTGGTCTCTTTGCTGGACAGGCTTTGTACGTAAATCTCGTTGATAATCCAGCAAGAATGACTTTTGAAATGCCATTGGCTTGTGCAATGTGGAAGCCCTCATTTATCCGTGCTGCAAGTGCACAGGTTAGTCCATCTCCTAACAGTCGCAAAATTTACAATGTCGCTGAACTTGAGATAATTGAGATAGTTAATATACAATACGGAGTCAATTAGAGTTGGTCCACTAATTAAATTCAAACCCAGTACTTGATTAAATTATGGGCGTGGCACTTATAATACATAATTATAATCCCAAATTAATTTATTTTAAATTATTGCTTACTAAAATGTATGTTGCCCCTGATGATTATATCTCCTTCGTTCTCAAAAGAAAAAATAGCAATTTTTTCATGCATCATTTACTCTCCTCTGAGATGTGTTCAAGTTGGTAGCCCAATCTGCCAAAGGCAGTAGATTGCTCCGAGATCTCGGGGGCAGCAGTGAGGCGGCAGTGACTGATTGTTCGAAAGCAGGGGCAGCAGTCCAAGTCAAATTTCAATCAGTATAGTAAGAAAACAATGAATCAACACAAATAGAGGAAAAATTGATATCTCAAAAAAAAATACACATGAAACTACATGACTTAGTACCCGAAAAATCATTTTCTGTTTATTTCTCCTGCTATTTGCAATTTATTTTGGATTTGAATTCCCATCCGATTTGAAAGTTCATGAATCAACATTGATTGCTTGCAATATGCTTGTAAAGAAAATCACCTTCTGATTCATGTCCATTTTTCTCAATAGTCAAAATTTGCTGTGTTGGCAAGTTTATCAAGTTTTGGAGTACATGCGCTAACATATCAAAAAGGTCAAGATAAATCATGGCTTGCTGCTGGAACAGCAATGGTATCGATACTGCCATTCACTATTGCAATGATCAAACCTGTCAACGACGTTCTTCTTGAGACAAACAATTGCACTGAAAAAGGTATTTATGCTTTAATATAGGCTATTTGCTTCACTTATGATTCTTTCTTGGGATAAGTAATTTTGATAAGAGGAATAAGATATATATATCAGAGAGTTAATAGCATAGTTGATAGACTTGACTTTGTGAATTGGCAATGTTCGATTTCATGTAGGCCTACGTGTAATATGAGAATTATGAGCGTTTAACAAATGTCCTTTGTATTTCCATTTATAATTACATAATGGTAAGTGTCGTTTTAACATTTGTATTGTTTTGGTGTGAACACGGCTAAATCAATGAAGCTTTATTCTGGAGGTGGCATTATTATCAATTAAACAAAGGATTCTTTATCGTTTCATGAAATCGAGTTTTAAATATTGTCACAGATTTTGAAGATTTTTCAAAAAAAGGCTGCTGTTCATTTCAGCCTGTTTACATCATACCTTTTTTTATGCGGGCTTCCTCTTTTTGTTCGCGTTATTATTCATTGCTTTTTCATCGGCTATTATTGTATTGATTTTTTAGGGGATGAATTTATTAAAGAAAAGTTATCTTCTTGGATTACATTACACACAGTCCGTACAGTCACAGCTACTAGTGCATTTGTTTTTCTTGTGTACACTTTAGCAAAAAATTGAAAGCGATGTTAAAATATATATTTTTACTCATATTGCTTTTTAAAAGAGAAAAATATTTGTAGATCACGTAAAACTTATTTTATACTCTGCGAGCTTGAACAAGAAACATATAAATCTTGATACAAAATTGTCTTGGAAATCTTCTTTGTTTACTAGCTTGATTTATAAAAGCTTTCTACTGAAGCTAAAAATAATGTACTTATTTTCCTTTTACAGTTATTTAAACGCACAAAGCTTATTTTGTAAATTTTATGGAACATATGGAATCTAATTGACAAATAAAATATAATGCTGTGTTCTAACTCTGATGAAAAACACACTGAGTGTATGACAAAACAACACAGAAGTTGGTTTGGAACCTAATCACAGCTACCCAGCAATCAGAAATTTAAAACTTTTCAAACGAGCTACTTGTAGCTCATTTTTAAGTCTCAGATTTGATCTGAAGTAAGCAGTTGACACTTTTATAATAGCAAGCGTCAATCTATGAGAGAACATAGCACTGAAAGTTTTGAAGTGTTCATTTCAGCACCATCTCAAATAACTTGAGTATACACAATTTTCTTTTGCACCTAGGATAACACTTTGAACCTCATGAAAAAAGTAGAAAACAAAAAATATTATTGACAAAGTTTGAATAAATGAAAACAACAGATTGAGATTTTTTTGTTTGTCCTTTTATTTCATTTTAATATTCATTGCTTGACTACTATCAGTTTTGAAAACGATCATAAATGCGTCTACAATAATTGTTATAGTTTTATAATCTTATCAAAAAAATTAAATCGTTACACAAGAATGCATCTCATTCATAATTTAAATGGTTTATTTGGTAGCTAGTCTGCACGCAGCCTATGCTGAATCTAAATATTAAATTGGTGTCATGAATATGGGTTGAACTTCAAAATAAGATGGCTTTCATACCAAATCTCTTGAGACTGGGGATAAATAGTTCATCATTTTACTCTATCCTGTACGCAGACTAGTACGTATGAATATCGTAAGGCTAGTATGGAATGCACATAACGTTGATATTTCAATTTGTCTGTGTGCAGGTTACTTCAAGTTTTGATTTGTACAAGTGTTTGTTGGATTTCAAATATCATTTGCATGGTCAAATGTTACTGCTGATTCAATGGTGCAACAGTGGCTCACTCTTCTGTTGCAACAGTGAATTTAGACTTCAAAATTAATTAAAGTGGACCTATCCAACTAACTATAAAAGATTTAATGAATAAAATGAGTATTGCTTTCATTAAAGCATTATTAATTCCATTTTTAAACTACGTGCCATAAAACACTAATGTCCATGATTCCAGTAAACCAGAATGGTCTTTACCAATATTTTTAATCCAGTTTCCATTTTGCCCATTCTGTGATGATCGCGTCACAATAGGTTGAGGTGGCGACGGCTTTTTAACTGGCTTTGAAGGACTCTTAGATTTCTTTTTTGTATTGTGAACTTTTGATTTATGCGAGTTCTTCTTTTCAATCTTGGCTCTTGTAGCACGCTTTTGTAAATGTTCCCCAGCAGCTTCCATATCAGCTAATTCTATTTCTAGCCGATGCAAATCTTCTGCATTACCCGTAGATATATCACCATGAACTCTTTCTATGATATTTAGAATGGTTGAACTTTCTTGTTTCATAGATGACAATTTCTTTTTAATAGCTCCTTCCAGTGAGTATTTCTTTTTTTGTCCCATTGATCTTTTACCACCTTGGTCTTCTGTCCGTAATGATTCTAAGTAAGTTACTAAACGATCAGCCATCTTTTTCTCGTCTTCTGCAGAGACATGTTTTACAACAGAAGGCACATTTGATCTCCTAAAACCAGCATGATGTCGTCGGTGATGGCGTAATGGGTACACAGCATGTCTACCCTTAAAACCAAGTCTTCTTGCTAGGCTGTGTTTACGTTGCGGCTCAGGGACCATCTCACTAAAAATAGCAGATCTCTTGACAACATGTGGTTCATCTTTACTAGTTCCATCATCAGCAGATTCTTCAAGTGATCGTCTTCTTCTCTTACTACTTAATGTATAAATTTCAGGTTGAATATCTTCCTTGCTAGTTTCTCTCCTTTGCCTGTGTATATCATTTGCATTCTCTTGATTGGTCAACACATCCTGATCATAAATATAAGTTTCATCTTCAATTTCTCTTCTCGGTTTCAATGAAGCATCGTTGTCTAATGATGGTTCCGATATTTGATATTCTTTGTCGATATC
>JANVCG010113860.1:0-14024 GCA_025505365.1 Haliclystus inabai
GATTACCTTTAATAGAGTGTGCTGAAGCAGCAGCCACGAAGGCAAAGCAAATGACTAATACTCGAACCTCCATCTGTAATTGATAATCCAACAGAAAAGCAATATAATCAAAGTCTTTCTGCTATTATACAATTGAATTAGGTTGATTTATTAGTAAATGGAATTGAATATGAAGAGCCAATATCAGTGTATGTTAATAGCCCAACGTCTGATCTTAAACTGTTTTAATCGTTCGACTGATTGATCAGATTCATTCAATATCATTACGTGGCAAAGTGAAAATAGTTGATCTTTAACTGGTAATACGTCACATGTCACCTGTTGAGTTAACCTATAGATGTTCAAGACTTTTTGAGCTTTCGACCTGATGAAATCAATGAACACTAATAGACGCATTCATTCAACCGATTCAATATCTATTCTACACTTTAAATACACATTGATTTTAATATGAAAACTTGAAAAATATGAAGAAAAAAAAATTGTCGAAGTAAGAAGGCACCCGTTTGAGGTTTTAAAGATGGCAATTTTGAGAAAGGAATTGTGAATAAAATATCTTCGGAATAATTAACAAATCAAATATCCTGAACATCATTCGAAATCATGAGGGCGTCCTCTCTATTACTTAAGCCTATGAGAAGAACTGGATCTTATCAATACAATCCTATATATTCATCATCAGATCCATTCATTAATAAAATAGAAAAATAATTATTAAAATTTCCTCGCAAGAGGCTCACATACCTTTGTCTCTTCCAAACCCTGTTGAAGCTCAACTTAATGAAAATTTAGTCGCTGGATCTTTTTGTTCAATCGCTCAACCAATCAGGGAGCAGTTCAATTATGCAATACCTTAGGTAAGGTTACATCAACGCCCGGTCAAGTGTGAATGATAGCTGTTCAAGCTTCGATAGGTTTATGTAAACAAAACATTGAAAAGTAAATGCATCCCACAGCTAAAGACCTCTGTTGCTCGATGGGTGAATGACTACAGCAGGTGAACTGACCGGTGTTTGGTTTTACGTAGCGTCATGAGCTTTTGCGCTCAGTGAGTCTGACTGAACAGTTAACAAACAGATGGTCAGACATATGGTTAAAGATGAACCAGACTACAATACCGTTCATTGAACCGTGTTTATGTTTCATTCATGGAAATTTAAACAAAATGGCTGGCAAAAATAAATCTGTGCTTTTCTGTTTGATTTATTTAACCAATTCTTGTGTTATTTTTTGAAATGTTTTAAACAAACTAATTAACAACATCTTAGCTTCTATTATCTTCTGCTCCTATTCTTGATCCTATTGAAATAAATATAGCTGAAAAAAATGATGGATGCTGCTGGAGGCTTTGACGCTCACTTTAAAATTAGACCACTAAAAATCTAACTGCTGAAGTTAGAAAAGTGTTTTGGATCACATTAGTTTTATCCATTTTACCCTTTCGTATAGCTTAGCATAAGAAATGGTACTTGAAATACTGTTATCAATATACTCTTATTCGTAAAATCTGTATATCTCTCAAACCATGTTAGCTTTCCTTGTGTGGGGAAATGTCTAATTTCTGCTAGATCGAAGAGTGACCATTCCATGATTTTATGATATTCTGCGAACGTTACTGAATTGTCTTGAAACAATAGGAAGTGTAAGATGAGAGTTATGTTAGAGAAATATTAATATCAAATCGGTAATAAAGAAAAAATTATTGCGAAAAAAAGCGATTTTCAAATCATCAAAGCATCAAGGAAAACCTAGCTCAACTAGATCCAGTCTTCTCGAGATTGAATAAATTACGTTCGTGGTACGTGTTCTAGAATCATTTCTAAATAGCAAAAAATTTGAATTCATCTTAAATTTTTTACCAGAGAGGACGATGTACTTGACTGTAATATTCTATATGTACAATGCATTGAGATTCTATGTAATAATTTAATGCATTCTCTGTCTTTGTAATGCAAACGCTCCAGTCAAATTGTTTCGAACATAATCAATGCTTGGATCTGTGTTTGAGAAGCTGTTCCCGATCACTTCTTTCCGCAGCCAAGATCATTTGGTGAAAACTTGGAAGAACTTCAAAAAAGCTTTTGAATGCCAAGGATGTATATTTGATGATTATATTTAACACTTTTGAAGCTGATATATCAACAACAAGTAAACGAGACTGTATCATCGAACGAATATCGAACCCAGTCCTTATAATTAACGGCCATTTATAAAGACTTGCGTTCTCGAAAATCAGAAACAATTTATAAGATCCTTTGAGAGCACAAGAAGTAAGTCTTTGGAAAAATAATTAATTGAATCTATGAAGGGATTCGGATTTTATCAGAATAATAATTGATCTCACGTCGATTTGCTTGGAAATTTTTCGTTGAATATTGTTAAAGTCTATACTAAATAGATGTTTGACCTCACTCGAAAGGGTTGCATGATTTTTACTTCAAGGAGAAATTTTGTCAAGAATTTCAATATCTAAGATGCGAAATTGAAAATTGGAATATCTTTTGGAGGGAGAACGTTAGTCATATCTAGCGGATGCATGTCCATTTACGATGGCAATTTGAAATTTGAAAAATTGTTCAAGATTATTGAGTCAATCGAGCGACAAAAAAGCTATTGAGTTTCGGCAAGCAGAGAAAATATTTCAAGTGAATAGTTTTTTAACTTTTATTTACAATCAAGTGATTTATTTGGAGATGGCAATAGAAGCTGATGCATTGATAATATCAAGTCCCACCAGCGAACAAGAACGAATGATTGATTGAAGTTTATGCTTCTAGATAATTTTACTGCATTCGAAACGAAAAATTCCACGATCGTCAATATAGCAAATTTATCAACAAAAGTATCTTATTTGCGATTGAGAGTAATTCTTTTTAACCTGTACAATCTTGAGAAGAGGATATTGTATATACCAAGTTAGTTTTGAATCAATGAAGATGACGACGATAATCCTGAGAAAATTTATGAATTGTTTTTTGCTAAATAAACATTTATCTCGTTTCTTATTTGGGTTATATAAAACTAGAGAATATAGGAGAGAATTTTTGAAACTAAATTTACGCTGCCAAATTTTTACAAGTGAAATACCATTTCAAAAAATGAACAATCAAATGTAATCCATTGATGTCAGTCTAGACAGTGTCTCTCCTATTGAAATTTCATGGAGAGAAAACCTCGATTGTATATGTACAACTTATTCAATACGTTGCAGCGAAGTCTTTGCAAAATCCTAGAGACAGACTGATGTTTGATGTTTTTATAACAGTCACATGAGAGGAAATATTTGACATTCTCTTACAAATTTCAAATATCAACGACATTTTCAGACAGCACTTAGCATCATGTTGACATGCGCAGCATTAAGCCGTCTATCCATGATAGAAGATCAAAAACCTTCTCTCATTAGATATTAAATTTCATTATTGATCTCCATTAGTACTGCAACATACTCTTTTAAAATAAATCCACTTGAATAAAATAGCCTAAAGATCTAATTTCAATTTGCTAATTTTTCACAAAGTTTGAAAATTTGAGAAAAACACATTGATAAACTCAATTAAGGGGCCTGGACATTTCTGATAGGTAATTAAATATTCATACGTGATTGGTTATAGACGATATGGTATGCACAAAATCAGGAATACATTCAATGAATCTCTGGTTTTGAAAATGATATTCAATCACAAACAATACGCTTCATAGCTTTAGAGATTTTGTGTGAAATATGGAATTGATTCCAAAGACTGGTCGCAAAGTTCCAAACGATATGCATTGCAAAAATTTCAGATCTGATACAATCTGCGCTTTTTTACGTTGATTTTAATATCATGGGAATATGAAAGCTGTAGAATCTATGAACATGGATCTACATGCAGAGATGAACACAAAAGGCATGCTAATAGAGGATATTGTTATATTCCAGATGAACGTTTATTAAAACACCCATTTCAATCAGAATTATTTGTTCTTCCATTGCAGTCATTGTCTGTGAAAAAATTGATTTAGCATAGCTCATGGGAATTTGGAATAAAGCTAATCGTGAAAGCCATTCTAGGATTCTCTACCGCTACATAGAAATGACTAGACTTTGCAAGTAACTCTCTTCTGTCTGATACAGAGTGAAATGCTTCTGTTACATATTGAGAATAAGGAATTGAACTCAAAATTATAATAGATAATATAAACTCAATTTTATATTTCATCTTTAAATAATCACAATCCTCACTAAATCAGATCCATGACACAAAAAATCAAAGCATAGGTAATGATGCTGGATCTGCTAATGAAAATATTGAATCCTGTGGAAATTTCAAGGGGTCAAGGGGGGGGACATTCCCAGACAACCAACAGAGGCAGGTGGGAAATAGTCTGAAACTCAGACAATTTTTTCATTAGTTTGGTATAAAAAAAAACATATGAAGAAGTATATAATAGACCCATTAGCTGATTCGTAGCTCTTGATTGGCTTATTGTGAAAGATGATATCAAGAAATGATTTTTGACTGTAGAAAAAAAGTAGTTTGCATTTAAGATTTGAGAAAATTTGAAAAATTCAAGTGCCGCATTGATGAAAGTTCAATCGGTCAAGTAGAGGCTTCAGTTTTGATAAATTTAGTAATCGCATCATGTTGAAATGTAAATTTAACAAAAATCTGCTAAAAGACAATCGAAATCAAAAAAGCGAAAATGCAATCAATAGTTTGAGTGTCTAAAAGCGAAGACAATAAACAACGACTTCAACAGTATTTGCTATGCCAACAAAAACCTTTTTGACGTACTTTTCGTATGGAATACCGTACAAGATTAAGCTATTCTCTCATTATTAAATTTACCAAGAGAGGCTATTACGAAATTGCATCCTTAATTGAGCATCTCAATACTTTCACTGGTACCTGTTTCTAGTCAAGGCGTGAATTGAATTTTTAAACAGACGACGAACATGAACAAAAGACCCCCTATGAATCTAGGAGCACGTCATTTGCACCACCAGAAAAGAGGGCATAAACAGGGGAAAAGGTCAAGATTAGAACGATCTTCACACAATTCGGTTCTACAACTGAAGGCGGTCGAAAGAGAGTGAAAGGTAAGAAATAATCATGAAAAATCTTCAAATTCAATTAGTCTTATCTCATATCTAAGGATATTGATAACCTTGGTAATTAATTATCCTTAATGTATAGGATTTTAAGACATAGCTACAGTATGTTCTATCTATGATTAACTTCGCGGTTCAATTATTTTGCTGATAACATTTGTACCCTGGCTGTAAACATCTATTCGCAAAATTACAAATATTCTTGACTCTCTGCATTTTCGCGCTTTCAAATGTCATTTTTATTTGATCTGGAATATTTCGTTGAATGAAATCCTTATTTTAAAAAGCTTTTGAATTGTTCTTATATTTTTTTACATTGAGGGGTGTGAATAATATGAAATTATATTGTGAAAGTAGTTTAAAATTTATTAAAATCGAACCAATCTTCACATAGCTATTCTTGTTAATATATTGATGATGTTTAATTTAGAGACACCAATCAATTCCTTTACTTTCATAAGTACTATTTCTTTTTAACTAATTATTTGAATCCTCTCCAACCTTGGTACTCGAAAATCATTTCTTGCTTTTTTTGATGAGTTATAAAGCATTAACTTTTTGGCTCCAATGAAATTAAATGGATTGTAAAGTCAAACAATCTTTTTGTCTTTAACCCACTGTTAACAGTGACCATGAAAAATAGATAAAGACGTACGCTTCAATTAGATTGCTTCCCAGGAGGGGACTTCCATATGTCGGCTATACGGGGACGTGTTATTTTTTAGGGGTACCTTTTTCAAGATTTTCTTGAAATTTTAGGGTATAGATTTTACTAATTTTGAAATTAAAAGGTAAAATCTTATTCTAACTGTATTTTACAGTGATTTCTATTCATTAAATTCTAAGATATTGAAATTTTAAGGGTATATTTTTTCTGTTTTTATGAAGTTTTTGGGGTAGTGTGCACGTAAAATGGCACCTCCCCGTCTAAAGTTGGCCAGAGGACCCTCCCGGGGGTTGCTTAAGCAACAAGTCAGTCCTGGTAATAATTCAATCAATGAATTCCTTTTGAAAAAATTTTACTTTTGTAAAATATTTTCTCATAGTGTGTCTAATAAAAATGAATTGAGCAATATTTTCTCCTTAAATTTCCAAAAATTGCTTTTAGTCTAATGTTACCATAACAGACTTGTAATCTTTCTCACGATAAATCAATGTCTTCAAAATCGTTATCGTAATAAATTATTATAATTTATTTTACTTTTCTATTTTAGAACCATCATGCAATTTAGATTAGTTCTTTGCATCGGTTTGGTGCTATGCATCGCTTTGCAATTAGTTGACAGCAAGGCAATTAAAGGTGAGTAGAGCTCAAATACCAACGCTTAATTATGAAAATAATATTTTCATTAAAATTCTAAAACCTTGTCATTTGTAAGTCAGAAGTGTTCTAGGTCAATGAAAAATTGTGTCCACCTTCGATGATATCAGATAACATTTCTACAATTTAATTGATTCAGATTTTCCGAAGTGAAGTGTCCCAATCCAGTTCTGTAAGGCAGAAGATTCCACTAGAAGCAAAAGTAGAATCGGTCCCCCTTGGAAAACATCTCGTACGAAGCAGAGGAGCTATTACCTTATAAAAACCTACATCCAACAAATGCTCAATATTGAGCAATTTGTATTACATATAAATGCTAAATTTGTACTTTGCAAGAAAATTGATCTTGGTATTTCATTAACAGTAACAGTTTAATTTTAATAGGCAAAAAGAAGCCAGTTGCCAAAAAGGAGAAGTTACCAGCAAAAGTTGAAGCCAAAGTAGAACCAAAAGTTGAGCCAAAAATTGAAGCCAAATTGGCACCAAAAGAGAAGCCAGTGCAAGAGAAAGCCAAAAAACCAGCCAAAAAGACCGAAGAGGGTAAGAATACAATGAATTTTTTTAACTCAACCAAAAAAAGCAGTTAGGTTGGGAAATAAGATAGCAAGAACTGAATAGGGCTTCCTTCCTATTACTCTGGGGCTCCTAGTGCTTGTTAGCAATAAAAAAATGCGCAAATAGCTCATCGACTTCTATGTACAAATTTCACCTTGAGCAGAAAGCAAGAGATTTGCAAAATGAAATATTGATATATTTACCAAAATTATCGATTTGCACGACAATAGTAAGTACAGCCCAGTTGCATGATCGCAATTTCCAAAAGTATCCAATTTTGAGTCTGAACAATTGAGCGCATCCTGAAGTTTTGTAATTCAAACTTTCTTTGCTCAGTTTCTTGCATAATACAGTTTCATCCCCGAAAACCTGAAAAGGTACCAAACAATTGCCAAGAACAATTAACAAATGCAGTTCGTTTCAGTAACAAGCTTAACGTGATTTACTTTTTGATTCTCAGCTCCAGCAGCCCCTCAAGAGATAGCCCCTCAAGCCGAAGAAGAAGAAGGATCTGCAGCTGGTTCGGGTAGGTTTGCATAGTTACGTAATAAACACTACGACTGTACCAGTCACACAACTAACATCCAACACTGCATTAACACTTCAATATGACAGCTTGGCATTGCATGAAAAACAATCGAGAGATAGCCGACGCAAGAAATCGTCAATTCTAGATATAAATCAAAATCACCAGTGTAACATTTCACGACAACACTTGACACAAGACAACACTAACATTGAAACAATATCTGTATTCAGCAAACGAAACTGCTAAATATTTAATGTGATTTTCGGGGTGATTATCTTTAACCAGACTACACGCACGCATTCTCATCAGAATAATAACCGACTAACCTGCGAATTGAAATAAAATGACAAACAATGACGTCACAACACACCGACGGCTTTCACTTATTCGCCCCTTTGATTATTTCGATGCTCCTGATTGCATGTGTAGGTGCGAACATGGTTCCTCCAGAGCTTAATGCTCCAGCACTCCATCCGTTGACCAGAAAATGTGATGCTCCATGTCCCCAAGTGTGCGCTCCGGCGTGTATGCAAGATTGTTGTGCAATGAAACCACCTCTACCAGGGGCGATGGCTCCACCACCACCACCATTGCAAATGCCACCACCTCCACCACCAGGAGGATGTGGTCCACCACCACAATGCCCTCCTCCAATGCCACCACCGATGCCAATGATGCATGCGTGTCCCCCACCTCAACAGTGCGGTCCACCACCACCACCAATGCCACCTCCACCTCCAGTAGCATGTGCTCCACCACAGCAATGCCCACCTCCAATGGCACCACCGATGCCACATCCATGCCCGCCACCACAGCAATGCGGCCCACCTCCACCACCACCACAAATGCCTCCTCCATCTGCCTGTGCACCACCAAAGATGTGTGGACCACCTATGCCACCACCAATGCCACCTCCAATGCCACTCGCGCCCCCTGCATGTGGACCTCCACCGCAATGCGGACCACCACCAATGCCACCACCTGTGCCTCCACCAATGCCACATGCTCCTCCTGCATGTGCGCCACCACAGCAATGTGGACCACCACCAATGCCACCACCAATGCCACCACCAATGCCACCGCCAATGCCCCAATGTGGACCACCACCACCACCACAATGTGGACCACCACCAATGCCACCTATGGGTCCCCCTCCTCCACAAGCTCCATGCGCTCCACCTATGAACTGCCCTCCACCTATGCCACCTCCAATGCCACCACCAATGTGTGGTGGATGCAAACGCAATTGTAATTCTTCCTGTCCAGCACATTGCTGTAGCGATGGGTCAAAGCGCAGCAAGCATGCCAAATCTGTCAAATCTAACAACAGTCACAAAAAATCTAATTCAAAACCAAAATCAGGTTCCACCAAGGCTTAAGGTCAATAACTAATGTGTACTAATACAACTAACAATGTGTGTTAACATCCAATTGACGTTTCGCTATCTTTTGTTTAGGAGCGTTGATGCCATTTGTTAGTGATGGTTCCAAACCACCAGTAGCCCCTCAAAGTCCTGTACAAGCTCCACCTCCACCTAACCCTTGTGGTGCTCCACCATGCCCACCACCACCTCCTCCACCACAAGCTCCACCATGTGGTGCTCCTCCATGTGCACCACCACCACCTCCAATGCCACCACCACCACCACCAATGCCTGCTCCATGCGCTGCTCCACAATGTCCACCACCACCACCAGCATTACCACCCCCACCACCACCAATGCCTGTTCCATGCGCTGCTCCACAATGCCCACCACCTCCACCCGCATTACCACCACCACCACCAATGCCTGCTCCATGCGCTGCCCCACAATGCCCACCACCTCCACCTGCATTACCACCTCCACCTCCTCCTCCTCCACCACCACCAGTGGCACCATGTAGTTTCGGTTGCAAACATTTCTGCATCAAGAGTTGTCCAAAGAGATGTTGTGCAAAGAAATCGAAAGAAAGCAAGAAGAAGAGCCACTAAATTACAAATGCTATGCATTAGTTCTGTAGCAAACAATTCAATTTTTTGTCTGATAAATACAAGCGTTCCACAAAATGTACACAACGTTTTATCTTCTTGTGATGCGTTTGTTTCCTTTAACCACCAACGTTCACCCAAACAGCTTGGAAGAGGCAGGAGGCTCGAGGAAAGGCTAAACAAACTCCAACCCCCAAAAACTGTTTCAATGTTTAAAATCTACAATGTTTCGAACAAACGAAGAGACTTCCGCTTCTGAAAAGCAAATTGGTTTTCACATGCAACACCCTAATAGCCTTTCTCCTCTGCTCTCTTCCACAGCTGAAATGGATCCCAACTTTGCTCTACCACCACAACTTGATGGCGCCATGATGGGACCAAAACAAGATGGTCCACCACCTGTTCTCCAAAAGGCACCAATTGTGATGGGAGGTCATCCTCATCCAGGCCCACCACCCATGGAGTTCAATCCATATCCTCAACCTCGGTACTGTGATGGAACGTGTCCACAAGAGTGTGCACCAGCATGTTACGAGCATTGCTGCTTTCCTGCTGTACCACCACCTCAAATGATCCACCCTTCTGGACAACAGTCTGCAGCTCCACTGCCATACCCATTAGAATACGTCCCGATGCCAGGGGCAATAGCACCTCAGCCACAAATGTCCCAACAACAAAATCCAATGATGCCTCAACAACAGAATCAATTGATGCCCCAGCAACAAAACCAAATGATGCCTCAACAACAGAATCAAATGATGCCCCAACAACAGAACCAAATGATGCCCCAGCAACAGAATCAAATGATGCCCCAACAACAAAATCAAATGATGCCACAAGACCAGAATCAAATGATGCCACAAGACCAGAATCAAATGATGCCCCAACAACAGAATCAAATGATGCCCCAACAACAGAATCAAATGATGCCCCAGCAGCCGAACCAAATGATGCCACAACAACAGAACCAAATGATGCCCCAACAAGGAATGGGTCAAATGGGGCCAAATGGGTTACCTAACCAACAGCAACAACATCCAATACCAATGAAAGGTAAACACGTCAAGGCACCAATGAAAGGTAAAGGTAAAAAGGAGGAAAATGAAGATGATGATAAGCCAGACACAATGGGACCTACAATAGCACCAACAACTACAAACGATGAAGATGATGATGTTGACCAACCATTACCACCTCAACTCCCGACGAATCAAAAACAAACACCAGGTGCTCCAAAACCACCTCTGCCAACCAATCAAAAACCAGCACCCGGTGCTCCAAAACCAAATACAGGAACTGATTCTCCAGAACCCCCTCAGCCTCAACCAGTCAGTGAATCTGACAATGATGAGGGTAGTCAGCCACCTGCACCTGTTCAACCAACAGCTGATAAAAAACATAAGATTTCACATAGTCAACACAAATCTAAGAAACACACAAAAAGACATAATTGAGAAAATCAAGGATAGCTTTAAATAAACAACAACAATGAAGTAACAAAAAAAAAATTGAAGAAATTTATTCCCTTTTTTTAAAAGGTCGACATTTTTATAAAATACAGTTCATAACTTAGGAAAAAGTAAATATTTCTGAAAATCTTTTGAAAGAAAATAAATCGTCTGATGACATCGAATAATTACAATAAAACAATGAATGATCAAAATGAACTTACAACTCATATACATAGCAATTTGTGAAATATGTATTTACTTCATAAACTCTTTAACGTAACAATAATAAAAATCTTCACAATTTTTGCATAAGAAAATAGTTTTGCCTAATTGTCAAGCTCTAAATTTGAACCGTCTTTTCCTAACCCGCTATCAACACTCAAATGATGTGCGGTGTTTAAGTCAGACTTTTTTGGAATAACTTGCACAAGAGAGGAAAGACCAGTTTCTCTATTTGGTGTGCTCAAATTATCTGCCATAGACTCTAGATCACCATGACAACAAGGATACGTGAACCGACGCGTGATCCTTTCTTGATCAATTGGTAACTTCGGTAACGGAGCGATACTATTAGGCAGATCATTTACAATGCCTAGCTGACCATCCCATAGGCTTACGCAACGTTGATTTTGCGCCAAGTGACGCAGAAGTGGTTCAGGGTGACTTCCTTGGCAAATTCCCTCATCAATACTTAGGATAGATAATTGACTTGTGTGACGTGAAACAATAGATAGACGTTTTTCTTTCTCGACGTCAACGTAATAACTTGGTGAGAATTTTTTGAGTTTATCCATAGTTGATGTTCGCTCATCTTTATCAGTTAAATATGGACTAACCAACAGCCTTGGTATTGACAACGGTGAATTGGGTGGTGAGACTTTTGGTATTCGTATCGTAGTAAAACTTGTCTGGACATAATATTTACCTCCAAATATAGGCGATAAAAACGTGTCAGGATCATTTGATTGTATTTTCTTTGGTAATTGGTAGCAAAAAGCATCATCAAAATCACGTAGACTGATTAGATCAATCTCACTCTCATCATCATCATCATAATTATCATATTCTTTTGATATCGTGTATCCACTATCAAACGATGGTAAGCTATTTTGATAAGAGCACGACGGGCCTGCATCAGCATATATACATCCATTCCACCAATCACTATCAATTGAAAAATCAACAAAACTTCGACTCTCATTATCTGAAAATGAAGATTCATATGGTTCGAGAGCACCAAATAAATTGGTTAAACGAATTATGAGTTCTTCAGATTGCAATTCCAGTTCTTCGTAAGCATCTCCCTTGAAAACGAAAAAAGTCAATAATTCAATTTTAATCAAGTATATTATTATCTGATCATCGCAAAAGGATAAATACTTTCGAGAAAAACAATTACAAATGATGTTCAGTAAATATCAGACAATTATAGCTAAGAAACATTACATTTGAAAATACGGCATCAAGAACTACAAACAGCAACTCAAGATTGATTTACGAATTCAGAACGAGAAGGTTTTACATCACAGAAAAATCAAGACCAATCTACTCACTAATATATAAGTATTAAATCGAAGTAAGTATGCTATGTTTTTCCCTTTTGAAGTATTAGAAGAATAGTCTTAGCATACGACGTCAATTATTGCAATATCATGGGCATCAACTTTCGTAAAATTACCCGCGCTAATTGAAAAACCAATGTAGCAATCAGAGAAATTATGTAAAAATGGCTTTTACATCATTTAAGAGCATGTTTCAAATGAAAATTAATATAATTTATACTATTATACCAATGTGAATTAAATGAACTATTGAACTTACCACTGATCCATTGAAACGAAGCTCCTGATTATTACTCCAAGAGAAAGTAGACTTTATCCAATATTTGGACCACAAAGAACGCAGAATCCTAAACATGAAAAATCATCACGGTAATGCAAACAACAAATTTTCCCTACCGCTAAATGAATACAGGACTGGTCTACAAAGGCAGAAAGAAGATTGGCATACACTTCTTATAAAAAATATTGTTTAAAAATTGAAAGATAATGATATCTACCGAATTTTTAAGCATAGCGATTAGAAAACACGGATAGGTCAATATTGGTGTAGAGTTGAACAATCATTCAATCAAATTGCTCGATCTTTAAACTCACGCTCATTACCATCTTACTGGAGCTTCGTTACTGTGTGGATTGTTCAATAAGATAAAATGCAAATTTTTCACCTCGAGTTTGCAGACATTACTTTTAGATAAAGATAAAGATAACTGACCAGAAGGCTGCGGCAACTTAAAATTAGAAAAGCACACAATCATAGGTCGTTTAAACTGCCTTACCGTTTGCATCTGGTGGATAACTGATTGAATGTTATTGGCATAAAAGTTATAGACTTGAGCGATGATGTTGCTCCAATTGCAAAGATAACAGACTGTGAAAAATAATAAAAATGGGAAATTATATATTTCACAGAATTCTAAATTAATAAAAACGCTTAGTATTGGGTTGTCACAGTGGTCGAAATGATGATATTTAATAACATTTGTTAAATACAAATACTAGAGGTTCTACATCGTTTAAAGGAAGCAAGTGTTTCGTTTTTCAAGCAAGGCGATAGATGATTTTAAATTCTTCAAATCTGATTGAGATTAAAAAGGGTTTGTTGGATATTTTAAGTGCACAAATGTAATACTTGTTAGCTCGCTTACCATTTTGACTGTTAAAAGTATGACCATTGATATTATAATCAAAGCGTAATTCTCGTTATTTGAAGATCCAAGCCATTTGATTGGATGATATGTAACATGAGCGATTGAATTCAGCAACCAAGATGACAGAGTTCCTGGTGAGTCAACATTAGTAATAAGGCATCCCAAACAGAGAGCTCCAGTTGCAATGAAAATAGACATCTGCAGAAAAAAAAGGAAACAATTGTGGTAAAGTTGATAGAATTTCAAGACGAACGAGATAGCTTCCTCTTGATGCAAAGACATTTGATTTTTGATATCTTGATCATTTGTTTACCGGTTGGTTTTCAATGGAAACAATTTTAGAACTAAACGATGATTTCCAGTCAAGATATTCATGCTCACCTAAGGCATTTCA
>JANVCG010113970.1:3069-14022 GCA_025505365.1 Haliclystus inabai
AAAATTCACATATTTTATATTGATTTAATCTATGAATCCCACACAGGCTACAATAAATTAAAGGTGGACATGGAAACAAGTTGTGTTGCCAACCACTCAGGTATGCTGTAACTAGATGTAATGATTCAGGCATACAATTGCACGTTCACTCAAATATGATTCACGAATTTCAGTCGTATTATCTGAAAGCCATGAGCCCCAATATGAACTTCCTAAAGTCTAGCACAATTTTAATAATGGGCAGGACTACGAAATGTAAAAGCCACCAACATCTTATGCTGCAAGTGCAAAAACTGATCAATGAAATTCCTGCATGTGCAATTATTCAATATCAGTAACAATTCTAAAATTTACGAATTAGCTTAGCAAACTTGACAACCAATTTATAGCAGTGGTTCTGAATATTCTCTTGGAGTGAGTTGTTTGATAACTGTCACTATGAAGTTTTTTTGACCCATAAAACAGTGGATTGTAGGGGTACACCATCATACAGAAGGCACTCACATTTGAAAAACAAGCATTTATACAATTGAAAAATAAACAGCAGAATAGAAAATAAAAGTGATTAATTTTTTGATGTTCTGAGAAAACAGATTTCCCTCTAAAACCCGGAATTTATTCTCATGGATTTCAAGACCTGCAGACCATGTCAAATTGTTGTTAAGTAATTTTGAATAGATGCAGACTAGGCTTAACAAAATGAAAATTGTGGGTGATTTGTTCTTGTGCTTTAATAGGTCACAACATACCCGTAGGCACTGTGCATCTCTTTGACGTGCAACGTTGGAGGAGAGTCTCCAGTTCCAACATTTTCTGTCAACTGTGCATGTGATATTCTAAACAAATATGTAGGAAATTTTCATTAAAATATAGACCTGTCTGGGAATGCTATTTGTACTTCTTATTAGGTTTATGTAAGATTCAATTCGAGCCTGTTGGCAGATGGTTTGAAGCGTGCAGGAGGCGACAAAGACATGATCGTTCTGTGTCGATTGTTGAAGATAAAAATGTGTTGAAAGATGATGGCGATGATGATAACGATTTTTTAACTGAAGATGATAAGAACTTCATGCTTAGCCTAGAGGCTAAAGAATGGAAGGTTGGTTTAGAATGTAATAAGTAAATTTACAGCGTTCAAAGAGAAAATGTGGCAATATTTCAAAAACAAAACGGAACCTAAAATTGAGTTATCAGACAGAAAAAAATTACTTGTGATACTGTGTGAAAAATTACTAAATGAACAAAAATGAGACTCCAACTTTTCAGGGCATGGTGGCGTGATATATTGAACAGAAAAAGTTCCTTGTGATTTTTCCCTGGTGAAGTTGATAACACCCCAAAAAATGGTATAAACTTTCTCTATGTGCGGCCTTTTTTCCAGTAGCCTATTGTTCCGCTACTCTTTCCAACAGCAACGTCCAAGGAAACAGCAAAGATGATATGCAAATATTACCATTACATTGACGCTTTCTTGTTCAAACAGGGTTTTTAGTGTCATATACCATCCCTGTTGCCCATCCCATTTGAGTTCTGCACGTTCCTCATCGAACAAGTTGCATTTCTAGGGTGAACTTTGTAGGAAACTTCTTATAGGTCAATTGCGTCATTGACAAGATTCACGTGGCGTGAGATTAGAGTGAAAAGCGTGAGGTTGAAGTGTATGTTGTTCTACTAGTCCATTCTTTTGCTATATTCTGTCTTTGTCTTTTTGTGGGGATGGAAGAAATTTTGTTAATGAACAAGTAGGCCAATGTTTTGGAATTGATATGCATATTTGCTTACATGATATTAGATTTATGTTTAGGTTTATCTCAGTAACTTTATAGCTGGATTCACTGTTTTATTGTAGAAACAAGATCATTATCGTGTCCTTGGAATTGAACATTTGAGAATAAAAGCAACAGAAGAAGATATCCGTAAAGCATGTAAGTCTTTCACATATTGTTTGCTAATATATTGTTGTATGTTTGTGAAGTCATCCCAACAGGCAATCATGCAAAGTGAACGTATTGTTAGATAAATATTTGGCTCTAGATTTGGAATATATTAGATGGAGAAAACACAACATCAGCTAGTTGACTATTTTTCTTCTTTCACGTTATTTGAAAAAAAGTACTCAAGTCATAAAGTTTAACTGTTTGCTTCAGTTTATTGCCTCCAAGAAAATAATCAAGTTAATTTGCGTTGGTTGTACCAAAAGATGTTGTACTACATTTGTCTTATCAGCAATTCTCAGTTGTCATCTGTCAGCCATGTTATTAACTTATCTAATGTTTTAATGAGATCATTAACAGAGAGAGAATTATTTTGGAGAGGTGAAAAATTTTGTTTGCATTGTCTGCAAGTAGACGCACTTTACACAACCCATTCAAACAGCTCTCGATGTCATAAATGTAAAATAAAAAGAGCAACAGTCTCAAAACAAAACGCTGTGGAACACCACTAGAAACTAGGAGTGGTCTTGAAATTTCATTAGAGACCATGTCACTTTGAGAACAACCAGAAAGAATAGATTTAATCCTTTCAAAAAGTTCATATTTTATGCTGTAAGATATTTGGCTAGGAGTTTTGAATATGTGACAGTATCAAATGCTTTGGCGAAGTTGATATACAACATCAACACAAGAGTGCTTGTTTTATTGACTCATGGCCAATCATTTAAAGTCTTGACAGTTGACTGCCAGTAGAGCGCTTTCTCAGAAACCATTCTGTCAATCTGATAAAAAAACTTGTTTCTGTTTAAATAGAGTAATAGATCATCAAAAATAATACGTTTTATAACTTTGCAACAGATAAATGGTAACAAAATCGGTCAATAATTACAATGGATAGCTACATCACGTTTCTTGAAAATTGATGAAACTAATGCTTGTTTCCAGTTTTTAATGACCATTCGAATAACATAGCTAAAGGTAAAGTAAATTCAGGCGCTTTTGTTGTAAAAAGTAATGGAGGGTAGCCAACTGGTGTATGAGATGTTTTCAAAGGTAAAGAAGAGAAAGTCTTTTCCGTTTTCGAAAACGTTTTCGAAAGACAACTCTATAAAATTCAAAGACGTGTTTTCGTTTAAGTGCATGATGTTAAGTATGATGCTATAGTCCTGGGTTCAAACGCTAACAAAATATTAATTAATAAAAGTTGCTTTGTCATCTGTAGAAACAGAAAATGTATTTTGGCAATAGCAGGATTCATAGAGTTAGATTGTGTTTTAGTTTAACAAATGAGTAAAAATGTTTTAATGCAAGGTCAGCAAATAATAATGCTTCATAATCTTGATGAAATAGCCTCACTGCCATTTCATAATCTTTGCACATATCTTTTATTAAATTTCTTCTTACATCGGGATTCTTTAGTTGATTTTTGTAGGGATCTCTTTTCAGGACAAAGTAATGAAATGGTTTCTGGATACTTGGATCTACAATTAGAAATGATCTATATAACATTACATAATTTGAAGTAAATAAGTTGAGAATAGGGCAAATTTTATTCCAAAACATTTGAACATCATTATGACTTTCCTGTAACATGTCCAACCAATTTATGATGGACAAGACTAGTAAGAATTAATAGAATCATAATCTGCTTCAAGGAAATCTTCCTTCACTCATTATTTCAAGTAATGGCATACTGAAATTTTGACAATGAATGTGCACTGAGTAGCTAGTGAATCACAAATTCCCGTTATTCGAATTTGAACAGTATCAGCAAATTCAGTTTGAGTAAGAGATACAGCTCCTCATAATAAAAAGGGACAGTGAATCTCTTCTGCTCTCTGGTCCTTTTTATGATGTAATAACTATAAAAGCAGCTAACTATTTGGCTGTATCTTTCTCTCTACGCAAATGTAATTTACATTTCTTATGTGGCTGTAATAACGTCCTTTCATATCTGTATGAAAATTAAAAAATGCTCATAAATGAATGTAGAACTTCAAAGTCGATCCGAGACGGATTCAATGCCAATACTTTAAATGAACAAGCAATATTATTCAATTATTTATTGATCATAGCATTTATCACTTCAATCCACTGCTATTAATGTAAGCATGATATAACCAGCCATTATGAAAATCTCAAGAACAGTTTATGGATGTATGTCTTTCAAACCACAACAAACAGCATTGTACTATTTGAGACTCTTGTTATTGTGATCTTTCACGATGACTTTGATACTCCTGTGTTTGTAATTGGTATTCAATCTCACCATTCACGCTGTTTTCTTGCAACCCTCTTTGTAGCTCGGTCGATGTACCTTGTGAAGTAGACTGCATCAGCTCCCAAACACTTTCTTATACTTTTCTGAGTCAATTTCTATTGTGTGCATCTGATTTGATTTGGATGCAATGTTCTCGTCTTGAGACAACAAAGCACGATGAAGCATTATAGGAATAAATTATATCTGTCAAGATGATTATTTTATCGAAAATATTTCTTCATACACTTGAAAGTCTAAAGGTTTTCAAAATAGCATTCTACTGATATGCAATTCAATTTCTTTCATTTACTTTTCAGTTCGTAAAAAGCTACTGAGGCATCATCCAGATAAGAAATCAGCAACAGCTAGTGCACGTTTTCAGGTCCCTGGATTAAATGAACATGAATATTTTACATGTATATCATCTGCATTTGAAGTACTTGGTGATTCTAAACGAAGACAGGGCTATGACAGTGTTGATGATTCATTTGATAATTCAGTACCTTCTGTAAATAATGCAAACAAAGAAGATTTTTATAAAATATTTGGACCTGCATTTGATCGTAATTCAAGGTAAGATTTTTTTGAATTTACTAATCAACCACAACCAGGTACGCTTCAATATACCTGTGACATTGCATGTTTTCATGGCCATATTCCCTTGAAATGAAACTGAAATAGTGGATCAGGGATTGAACCAAAGACCCTGTAGGCCGAGATCCAACACCTTGACCGCTACACCACGTCACATCTCCCAAACCTCTATAAAGAAGTGAGCTTTATATGCAGTCAAATTTCATATAGATTAATATTTTTACAATATAAAGTGACCATTATAGACAGTTGGCTGCTCTATCAGGTGACCTTTGTACCAATGTTTCACTATACATGCACAGCATTTAGATAATTCACTTTCCCTGTTTACGTAGCAGTGAACAGTAGTTATAAGGTAAAGCTTTGCTACATCAAAGTCATTTGTGTGCAGCAGCTTGTGTCATCACATAAGTGGAAGAATCTAACTACATCAAAGAGTTGAGTTTTCCTACAAATTTTTCCCTTTGTATTCGTTCAGGGGTATCTTATTCTATTCATATAATTTTAGTTACGAAGAAATGATTTCTCTAAGTTGTTATAGATACCATCAGTTCAGACACTCCAAATACTCCGCACAGCATGTAAATAATTTTCCTTCCCTATTTACGTATAGTGAACTTTCTGATAAAAAAAATAATGTTTTTCTCCATCCAAGTATTTTGCGTTGGAATTGATTGATATCATTTTATTTACGAAGGAATGACTTCTCCAAGTTAATCGACTTATTGTGATCTGCTAATAGACAGACACGTAGACATAGATAGAATCAGTTTAAAGTAGATTTTGAATATGATAGCGTATGATACTAATATAATTTTACCGTTTTTGTTGTTGACATTTAATTTGATTAGTCTATTTACAGATGAGTTTCGTTATATAATTAATTTATTTTACTTTTAAGTTGGTCCATTAAACAACCTGTTCCAAAATTGGGAACAGAGAAATCCACAAGAGAAGAAGTAGAACAATTTTATAATTTTTGGTATGTATTCAGCTATAATTGTTTTGACGCTTTTATTTGATTTCAGAATTCATACATGCATTGAAAAATTTTTCTTCTGCTTCTTGTTATTGTTGTTGTTTGTTTTGCTTTGTTATTAATGATGTTGTTATTGAATTTTCTATTATTTTGTTGTTGTTGTTGTTGTTGCTGTTGTTGTTTTTGTTGTTGTTATTGTTGCTGTTGTTGTTGTTGATGTTAATGTGGATGCTGCTTTTATTGCTCTAGCTCTTTGTGCTTTTGCTTTTGTTATTGATTTCTCCATCCAATCACTGTAGGAATAGGTCAAAGCCTTCTTCGTCAGTATAAATAAGCGCTTGAAGCATCAGTTAAATTACTACTAAATGTGCATTTATTCATAATTACATCCTACCATCTGGATAGTCGAAAAAGGGACCGTATTGATTTAGTCTTCACATAGTGAATGTCTTGGTATAACTTTTGTGTTGTCCGAGTGAAATGTTAAATTTTGTTATTTTAATTTTCTGGTTGAGCTTTTGAATATTTTGTCCCTCCCACAACATTTCTATCAGATTCAATTTATTTCAATCTTTTCATTCCTTAATTTTATTATGAACTGATGTACACATCAAATTGATTGAAATGCTCTTCTTATTTGTATAGGTATAATTTTGAATCATGGCGTGAGTTTTCATATTTGGACGAAGAAGAAAAGGATAAAGCAGAAAAGTGAGAATAGAACTAATTTAATTTTTGCCATACAGTGTACTGTATCTCAGACATATTGCTATGGAAATCAAATTTTTATAACAAAATGTTGCCTGGAAATGTTCTTGTACACTATCCAGGGTTCTTTCCAGAAATGAAAGACCTTCCCAGACGGCAGACTCTTTACCTGGGGTACAAGCATGTACACAAAGTTATTCAATTTCATCAAAGATGTTGAAGAAAGGCTCAAAAGCTCCATCTTTCTAATGTTTTTTGCATGTTGCTTTTTTATTGTAAAATTAAATGAAGATTGTTTGTTGTAGAATCAATGCAAATTTTTGAGTATAGAAGCAAAACCACCAAAAACTCTGAACCTAACCTTAATTCCTTGATTAACGCAAGCTTTTGAAGAAAACCAGACTAAACAAGCACTCATAGAAACCTAGAAAACCCTGATCACAATGTTTTGTTAAATAGCTCAAAATCATTTCATAAGTAATGCAAATGGAATCCCATTTCAATGTAACATATGTTTAAACCATACTGGCAGCCTTGAATTTTGAAAAAATGTTATCAGCTAACCAGATCAAAAGTTTATCTTGATATGACGTAGAGTGTATTGTATTATGTTTTAGTCGCGATGAAAGACGTTGGATGGAAAAACAGAATCGGCATTTGAGACAAAAGCGGAAAAAGGAAGAAATAGGACGTATACGACAATTGATTGGTAAGACAAACTCTTTAGTTATCTTTTCATGATAAAATATGGGGAGCTACAAAGATTGGAAAAATGTTAGACCAAAAGTGACTACTTGCCCCGGATGTGTCATATCGTACTTTATTAGCATTGTTACCTGGTTTATCCTTTAGACAATGCATACGCATGTGATCCAAGAATCAAACAAATAAAAGAAAAGGAGAGAAAGCGAAAGGAAATTGAGAAGAAAGTCAAAGAAGAATCAGCCAGACGAGCAGAAGAGGTCTCTTGCTGTTCACAGTTTTTTATGAATTTTATTGGCATTCAAATATTGAGTTAGAATGAGAACTCTCTTGAGGCTTTAGGATTTATTAATTCTGTATCAAAATTGTACCTTGTTTATTGTTTCCTTGATAACTCAATATTTTGAATATCAATAATGCTGGGGAGATAAAGCTAAACTTCCTGAAAGATTGAGTTTAGAACTCTGTTTTGTGGCTCAACAAAGTTTCAGGGAAAACTGTACCGATTACAGCTTTTGATTAGCTTAATCCTATTTCAAGATTAGGTCATTTGTGTGCCTCTGCTTAAAATCCCCTCTTTGACAATTTCTGCTACAAATGATGCTCAACAATAGAATATCAGAACAGTTATTACAACCCTAAATGAATTCTATGCACGCGCATTTCTCTTTCACTGTGGAATGAGCATTCCATCAAGGTGTGCTCAGTCTGTGCTCATTCATTGTAAAAGGTACAACACTTCTAGATCATTTTTGCTATGATCAATAACGTAGCAGTGGTAGCGTTTGATGTTCAACATCTCTAAGACTGTTGTGCAATATTGTTTATTGCATAGTAAGACACAGGGTTCGATATAAATATTTTGTTTTGATCTGCATAGATTTCAAGTAGACCACACCCTACATTTTATTGATTTTTGCATATTGATTAGCTTCACATTTTGTTCCTTATTCAAAAATATAAACTTTGAATTCTGATTTATCACATTGAGAGACTTCTCTATCTTTGTTTCAAGTGTTGTTATGTTTTCTTCTTTTTGTATTAAAAATTTTAGGAAAAACAAAAGGCCTTGCTTGCTGAAAAGCTAGAGCAAGAAAAAGAGGAAAAACTTGCTGAAGAAAAAGTATTAGTTTATAGTTTAATGTTTATGATACATAAAGAAAACTGCCCCTGAATCTATAAACATATTTCCAATCAATACTTGGTGGAACTAAATTTGTGATCTTGGATTCAGAACTGAACAACGTTACAATTTTTTGGAATTTTACAGCCATCACTGTTATGAGTTAGCCAAAGTTTAAATTTTTCCAATTTGATCATGTGTATAACTATAAAATCTCTCAAGAAATTTATTGTATCATTGGCATTCTGCTAGGTTGTTAATCATATTCTGTGACAATTTAGGCTCTTCAATTGAAGAAAGAAAAGGAAAAAGCAAAAAAAATGAAGGCAAAGGAACGTAAAGCTATCAGACAAGCAATCAAGGTTTGTAATCAATTCTTATCGTGTTATAAAATGCAATTATGAGTAGCAAATGATGTTGGAAGATGTAACAGAAGGTTGATAGCACCAGCAGGATATTGCTTGAAGCCAGGATTTAATGATTTGAGATTGAATTAATCACTTTCTTAGAAAGCCAGCAGAAGAATCACGTAGAGAGCATAGATCACCTTTCAAAACTAATAAATAAATATTGTGGTTGAATTTTCGGAAGCAATGAAGCATACTCATAATGTTCACTTCAAACATATTTATCTTACTGTACGAAATATTGCTTTCACACAGCTACTGTAATAATCACTGTGAAAAAAGTTGGCATTAAATATAATTTTCAATTGTTAACCTGAATTCATATGGTTTGCAAGGAAAATTGATTCTGACAATTAATTTACTACATGCAAGGGCTACCAGATGCTAGCAAGTGTTTGCATTTAGAGAGAGTTGTAGCAAACTATGGAAGATTAAGGTTTTTTGTGAGCTTATTCAATTTCTCATCAATTTTTCCACCATCTTTTGCAATACTTTCCCGTGCAAGGTGCTTAAACTTTCTGTCTGACTGTCTGTGTTTAAAGTGTCCATTCTCTTTGTTTCTCATGCTTAGGAACAGAACTATTTCCAAGCCAATGGCAATGATATTGTCGATGCGATTAGTAAACTGGAAACTATACTTGACAACATGTCGTTGGATGAGTATGTTGAAACAATAACTAATCATTTTGCTTTTGTTACAGTGTCAGTGTATAAATTCTTGCTTTGCACACAATTATTGTCAGTGTTGTATTTGTTGCGGTGTAAATAACATGCACAATGCAACATGTGTATACAGGCACTCACTAGGGGAGCCACTTATCTATGATGGTCATTGGTCACCCCCTATTTATAGTGGTCAATGTTTCCCAAACTCATAGCTTCCTGTTACTTACAAATTTCTCAGTATAGTGAAACCTGTTTGTAACAGCTAGCTATATGACAGGCAGATAAATTGACCACTATATGCAGGTGACCTTTGTATACAGGGTTGATTGATTCAATGGAAAATACTATTTTAGATATTGCAATAGTGACCGTTATATGAAGGTGGCCGCTTTATAGAAGTGATCGTTATGACAGGTTTCACTGTGTCATGCAAAGTGGTGGGTTTCTTGCAAATACATTTGATGTTATCAGAACTTACAGTACACCAATTATTTATCACTAGAACTTAGTACACAATTCAATACAAGAACAGAATCAATGGAGTATTTTATTTTTACTTGTTTCCAGTTTAAAAGAACTCAGACGTGTCAGTGCTGAAGATAAGACACAGTTTGAAAGTGCCTATAAAAAAGAGGTAAAGTAAAATATAGGGTACCACAGTTATTCCTGCAATATGAAATAGGTAAGAAGGCTGTTAAGAGCACATCCTGCATAAGTGAGCATTATAAATCAGGGAGCTGGAGAAAAGGGCGAATTCTCAATTTCTCAATTGCTGGCATGGCATGAGATTTGTGGCCGAATGGAACAGCAAATTATGCTAGCTGCTATGATTTCATAGCTTCAGAAACTATAGCAATTTTCAGTCCAGCCATTTTCAGTACATAGTGACTTGATCAACATTAATTATCAGTAGGTTTTCTGTATTATTAATTTTGTAAATTTTTAATGAAAATGATTGAAAGGTATCTGTAAAGGAAACAATAATATCATCAAATCATGCATTTGATATTACAAGGTCTGAATACCTACATTTATCATGAATTGTCATTTCTTCATTTTAGATTGAACGTGTTGACAGAGAATTGGCTGAAGCGGAAAAACAGAAACAAGAACTTCTAGGTAAGTTAATCTTTTATCAAAGACAAGGAGACCTGTAAATAAGAGTCAGCTATAATCTACAGATAAGTTGATCACTATATACAATAGACTTTTACATACAGGGTTGATTCAATAGAAAATAGTATTTTGGACATTGCAAGAGTGTCCGCTACAGATTGCTGGCTGTTTTAGAGATGTGACCACTGTAACTGGTTTGATTGTAACGATAATGTTTAATGTCAATGTAATAAGGTGATAATCAATCATGAAAACTTTTTTCCCATCATATGGCATTTCCGATCGGCTTTCTGCCAATATATGTATTCACCTCTAGCTCTATGCTATGCAATAAAGGGATATAACACACTTTCCGTGCTTGTATGAATACTGCTGATAGTGAACTAGAAATATTATGAGACACAAATGAAGACTAATAAATCACAAACTTACAAGAGAGTGATTTTGGTTTCTGAAGTTTTTCT
>JANVCG010114190.1:0-14015 GCA_025505365.1 Haliclystus inabai
TGCTCTGTCACTAAGATTTTTCAATACTAACAACACAGCACTATGTGTTGATCTTCTGTATTCCAAGGGGGTGACTTGTATACGGGTGACCTACAGCGGTGTTTTAAAGACGGGTTATTGTTCAGAGAGAACTACTTTAAACATTTTGAACGAGCTATTTTGATTTTTGAAAAGGAATTGCTTCACGTATAATAGAAATTTGATAATTGTTCTTTTTCGTACACTATAAATGTTCTGAACATATTTTTTATGGATTTTTGCCTAAAGCATATGTCTGGATATCATTTTTCTGACTTAATATTGCAAGATAATATATAGTCAGACGTCCACTTGAAAACCTTTTTGTCAAAATCGCATTGATATAGTTACCCCCGGCTCATTGTTTTGCCATGTGAAAAGCGTTAAGCAGGGTAGCTGTTGCATTTACAAAGACTTCCATTCAAGTAAAATCACTGTCATCTATATTTTTCAAGTATTTCACTCAATCAAACAGCTGCTTGAATGACTGGAGCTTAATCAGTAGACGAAGTCATCATTTCAAATTCAAAACATCGCTGCGGTCTGGATAAACGTGTAATTTACAGCAGGTTTTCATCATACATTTTATCGCTGTTTTGAAACTAAAAAATGAGCTGTAAGTTGTAAAATGGTAATATATGAAACATATTTAAGCCGCTTGTCAATTCCGCTGTATCTTTGCTACTTTTCATTCGATCCATGGATAATTTTTGAAATTGTAAACGACCTGGGCTGGATCGACGTAGATAAACCGCTTTAAATAATTAACCGAACACTGTTACACTCTGGAATACAATTTGCAGCTGAAAATGTTTCATGTCAATATTGTTTTAGATCTAACGTGTTCTTTGATAGATTGAAAGCGTCGTGCTCAGTTGAGCATAGCCTGAACGATTCCCTTTCGTACCGGTCATCTGGTACCTCTAGATGGCTTTGCTAGCATGATAACCAGCCATTATCTGTTGTTTTTCGCTAAACAGAAGCAGATCATTCATCTCTCCTACTATATTCAGATCAAGGATAAGTTATTTGTTGATGTATTTTGATAATAAATACAAGGTGGTGCATGTAAAATCAAGTAAAAAAAGATATTATGGACCTTGCTGTGTGATACGGCCTCAGATCAGGATTAGAGGAGGCACACGAGGGAAAGAGGAGAAAGGCATAAGAAAATATTTGCCCTTTAAGTAGTAGTAAAATGAGCTTTCATGCACAGCAAAGCAAAAGTGGGCAGAATTTTCTTTAACATAATTTTACAACTTCACAGTGTCAAACTTCTAGTATACTCTTGGTGTTTATTAAGGCTGCGCGCGTTCACAGGACGAGTGGATTTTCAAAACCCGGGTTAATTTTAGTCCACATTGCCCCCGCATTTACACGCAAACAGGAAACCCGGATTAAAATTAGTCCGTTTTCACATTGAGGCCAAAAATCGACCTCGTTTCACAATTACCAAAAATATTTTGGCGCTATTTCCACATTTGACGATGTTTGCCTTTCCAGGAGTTTGTTATTATGTCTGTTTTCGTTATTTTATGATAAATTTACGCCATACTCATTTGCTGTTCAGTTCATTGCATTTCTTCGTGATTGATATCAAATATTAGCATGAATCGATTAATATTTTACTTCGGGATCGAAGCTACAGCACAGCGTTGGATATTTACGTTCATGTTCTGCTATTTGGAATGTGAATTGTTGCTAAACCAGCTTATTGCTGAAAGATATCAAACTTGACAAATTATGTTGTTCTCAGTTATAAAGACATCGGTATAATATCAATTTGATTTCGTTATCATTAGGACGCCATGTTGTTTTGTATATTGTTGCCACGAAACGGTTTGCTCAACCCGTATTTTATAATTTCCACGCATGCTCTTTTCTCTTAGTTGAGTCCGATTTTTCAATTAGTCCTTTTATCTGTAAACGGGCAGCCTAACTGAAATTTTCGAATGCGGACTTTTGAAAGACTTTCAAAAACCCGGGTTTTGCTCACGTGTAAACGCAGCCTAAGACGTCATTCATCAACAGGAATTCTGCAAAATAACTCAGGCTATTGCAGTTTGCTTCTTGATGCTCCTACAAATCAAATTTGCGATGAAAAGAGATGATAGCTTGTTTGTTCAGCTTTCATTGTCAATTTTGTTAGGTTACTAATATCAAATACTGCTTCCTCAAACGGATTTCAAGAAAAACAATAACCAGTTAGATTTGTTTTTACATAGTAGCCCTCTTTTATTCAACAACTTCATCGACAATCACCATCGTTGATGTATATCTGTCGGAGTATCCTTTTCAAAATCAATGCTTTTTACAATTACATATAATAGTATTAATTTAATCTCAATTACTAAAATTTTTGTTTGCATTTCGTATCTCTTGCTAATTTTCAAAAATCTAGCTGTAGATATACAGTTATGTAATGATCTGAATCTCAGCCAATCCGACTCTATATAGGGACCAAACTCGATATGTTACAAAACTGAACGTAGATTCTTTCCGATTGTTCATCTTACATGATTGATCAACGTAGTAATCTTAACTTCTCAACAACAAATCATTGCTTTTTTCTATTTATTACCTATAAAGGTATACCTATAGCCTTGTGCCTCCATAAATGTCACTGAAAACATTTTTACAATACACCACATTGGTAAAATCAAAATTGAAATCTACAGACAGATCAATTGAAATTTCGTATGCCAAGTGCAAAACAGATCACTACGTAGTAATTTTTTGGCAATCATTGGCTTAATTTAAGCAAAAACTATACTCTGATGATCAATGGACGATGAAAATGCCATAGCAAAACTTGTGGATCTATATCAGCAGGTAACCTGCTTATGCTTGCACCTGCCACATTCCATTTGTGAATACTTATTGCGCTAGCATAATGTATATCTTTCTTGGTTCTCAGGGGCTAAACATCGCTCATAACATCGCTCCATATGATAAGAGTAAATGTATTGTGAATAGCGATCATTATAGAAAGGAATTTTACTGTCTTGATTTGAAGATCTGCTGCATTTCAAGCACTAGAAATTTTACCACGACTGTCGTAGGGGCTATCTAAGGGATAGACTTATCCACAACGAGGCTATTTATGACAGCTGTATTCTAAGGTTCACATTTTCTAAGCATAAATTAAGACCACAAGGCTGAAGCATAATTTCTCAGGAGCCAAGTTCATTTGTTAAATGACGGCTCCAGGGAGGAATTGATGTGCTTTCACGAAAACTCATTTCCATTTTTAGTTGAAATTGAGTTTGTTTGGCTTTAGATAGCTAACAAAAATTGAGTGAACAATCAAGTTGAATATTATTGCAATGAAGAGACGGAAAGGCTATTGAATCATACATAATACTGAGTTACTAAATTAGGAAGTTCATGGACAATAAAATATAATTTCATGTTAAAATACAATCAAACATACAAAAACAATATCCCAAAAATTTTAGAAATCTCAAATGGAGGGTTATTTTGTACCTATGTTATAGGAAGCTCTCTATTACTGCTGGATGCCAATGATAACATAGATATCTCATTATTCGCTATTTCACAGCTGCATGGTTCTACATCCTATAGAGGTTTTTTATGACCTTGTTCAATTATGTAAAGAATAGGTAACTCTTCTGGTAAGTAAAAACAAAGAGATAATATCCACCTATATCTGTAAACAGGGTTACAGATTATACATTTGTGCAAATAACACAGACGGCCAGAGAAACCTTCAAATTGAAGTAAGGATAATATGGCATCATCAACACATCTCTGTGACGTTGTTGACAATTTGAACATTGTCATCGAGAATTCAATAAAAAGATTTGTTATAATCCGCCAGACAATCGGACGGCCACCTATCTCAAATGGATAGCATATCAGAGGTGGTGCTCCCCATTGTCTTCTGTACTACCTCCTTTTCATTTTCTTATCAACTCTATTCATCGTATTGTATTGGAGAGCTGGTTTAACGCTATGTATGTGGTTGTAGTTTTTCAGCCTGAACGCGATTTGTCAGTTGAATGACTTCTTTCACATGGAGATATTAATCTCGTATTATCACGAGTAATCTTGCTTTACATTGTAAAATATAACTTCAACAATGACGTGTGACTTAATAGATCGTTTAATTAAATTCAAACTGTTAATTATTGATTTTCATAGGAGGCACATGGTAAATCAGTTTAGGATTATTTACCTTTTTTAGAATTGATATTTCTTACCAATCGAAAATGTAAGTGCTTGTGAGTTAGTTATGATAAGTACACAGCACGATAACATTTATGACGCAGTATTTTTTATTATAATTTAAGCCATCTTTGACATTGAAATTCCTTGATCTTCAAACGTAAAACTTCCAAGTGTAAACTTTTCACTTGAAATCATCCCACTGAACCATTTTCAGAGCTATCAAAGTTAAGATAAATGATCTACATATGTTCGCTTAGATTTGTTTTCCAATCCATGCCCCACATTTGTAGTTTAAGATTAAATAATTGCAGAATCAATATACTATCATTCACCTGGACGTCATCAGATTTGCTTGAAAAAATATTTGTAATATATGTTAAAAATCACTACCAGCAATCTCAAATATTACAGCTAGATCTTTATTCAAATAAACTTTATAAATCATGACATTAAGATCAAAGTTATACTCACATGTTGAGATAGCCTTTGTGTAATTCTTTGTAAGCAACAATACAATGCAAGACATCCAGATCAATAGTAAATGCTGAATAAAATAATTCATATCCAATCCCATTCAATGAATGGTCGACTTCCTCTGTTAATATTCAAAATAATAGCTGTTTGCAATCCTTTTCTCTTGATTTATTTATATTTGAAAATGTTCAACTGAAATGATTAAACCTTTCCATCCAAAATATCTGCTCAGCAACTATAAGTTCCTATAACATTGCTTACTTATCTTCTTCTTCCCGCACAGTCATCCTTGGTTGCCTGCTGTAACCGACAGTGTTTTAATAAATCTCCACAGTGAATTCATAGTTGGAAAACGATTTCATGTCAAATAACTGATGTCTATCAAAAAGGTCATATGTTGTTTTCCTGGATTGTAAAGTATACTTCCTCTATAGAGGATCAAGTTAACATACGTGTTCATATTGATACCCAATTCAGAAGGAATCAATCTAAAATACGGATTAAGAGATCTAAGATAGCTTGTAAATGAATTGCAGAAAGATCAATATCGACTTGATAATAGAAAAAAGATACATATCAGGTAAGTTGTACTGTAGTCTGGCTCTGAAGTGCAGTATAAGGCGCTGGAATTTTTCACAAAAATGGATTGGAATTCGATAGAACACATTATGACAAAAGAGTGTAATAAAACAATCATTAAATAGATAATTTTATGTGGATTCTGTTTTAGATATATAGCTGTCTACTGTATGATTAGCATCTCTGCGGTAAGATAAACGTTTAAGACACAATCAAATTCTATTTTCTTCATTGAAAACATAATCACGGACATGTAGGTAGAGCATTTCTGAACTGAGTTAAAGATCAAGTCTAAACTTTTACAAGACTGCATCTTCTAGAACCTGTCAAAGTCTTTTAATAATTTCGAAGAGTAGAATATACAACATGGAAAAATCCAGCATTTCCAAAATAAAATATCATAAATGCGGTGATAATCAGAAAACCATGGGATTGAATTTATAAAAGCTATTTCCTTTTTTTGCTTGTGCATCGAATAGTTTTATAATTGCTTATTGTAGAATTTCAAATTGTTGCAGCCTCATCTGAGCATTATTTGAAATTTGTGTTTTCATCTTTGCATGTCAAACATTCACATCATGCTGTTTATGAATCTCAAGTAACATAATTATAAACTCATATTAGAGCCATAGTATATTTGAGTCCCACTTTTCAATAGTAATATTTAAGCGGAATCCTGACAGCCGTTTCCCTCAATAAAGTAGTGAGAATCGTTTGAAAAATTAAGTTTTCGCTAGAAATCTATAGGATAAATTCCTGATATCTGGAGATCGTCAAGTATCTCACTCGAAGCCCTGCCTTGAATGCTTCCAGCCTCATATCGTATCCGCAGTCCTATTTAAATAACAACGTGATTCACTAAATAAAGCATTGACGCCAATTTGACAACGTCTTCGTCCATGCCAGGGGAATCATTTTCTTTACTAAAAATCTATGAAACGTTGCGTCTAAGCTGGATGTCACAATAGAAAAGTAACTTTTGACTGATGAACTTTCTTTTACCTCAACTAGGATGTCAGTGATGAGAAACAGGGGAACTCAAGAAATGCTTTCGCCTCTATTTATAAAATGGGGATCCACGTTCCCCTTTCATTAAAACTGCTATCTGCAATTTCTTTTTCATCAATAATTTTGCAGATGGATAAAACTCCTCAATTTCATCATCAACCTGCTTATTTGGCAGGTTGATGATGAAATTGACGATGAAAATGATACATTTATACAGTATCCTTTATCATACTACTAGCCACATTTGCACAGAAATAAGCTGAATGGACGATAGAAATTAAGGGGATAAGGCTGGCAGAATTGCTTGTGCTATCAAGATTGGATGCAACGAATAATGGAGGGTTAAAGGGGTGATGGCTTTTTCAGACGTTTTCATCCATCAAACATTGGCATTGTATGTGTTATTTAATCTGGAATGAAATCTCATTACTAACCTCAATACAGGCGTTCATTATATCATTTCATTTCCAAATTACTGTCCATTTTGACTATCCATTGATGTTTCGGGAAACGGAATTCACTCACAGTTATAAATTTTCTTTTTAAACTCTAAACAAATCTGCAGAGTGCAAAAACTTCCTTGTATCGAGTCGTACAATTTTAATCAGCTTTATTAATATTTAAAATTTTCTTGGCATTTTTAACCTATTTTTGAATTTTGATTCCTTCTGTCCACTCGAAATTGTACCATACAAAATTCCATTTGACAAAGTTCAAGCTAGTTTGGTTGCCTTATAACCCCCTTATATATACCAGGTAATGTAATATTTATCCACAAAGTATGATGCCGTGCTCTGTATGACTGAACGATATCTATTCTCCCAAACACAATTTTTCTATTACAGTACTTAATTTCATGACCGCTCTGTACAAATCTGTTCCCTACTACTAAAAGTTCAATACCATAACCGATATCTCTGCTCTCAGTTCACAACGTTAGGTGTTTGTGCTCCTTTCTTTCCAGTGAAGCTGTTTTCAGCTATGCCAGTATTTAATTTGTACTGATTATCTTCCAGAATATATCTCATACATGCAAATAAAATGAGAAAACTTGGCTATGTCTCTAGCTATTTCAGAAGTGCTTGGTCACAGGTGTTCCTGAGCTAGCACAAAGTTCTTGAACCAAGAGACGTTTAGCTAAATGTTTAAATGATAAATTCAATTTTGCAATCAAGATTAGAAGGCTAAGAATTTCAAATGCAGGAGCAGCTCGTGTGTGGTACTGCACTTGTGACAACAATCTGATGTATGCAAACGATCAAGTCTGATCGACTGCCTTGAAATACCAACTTAATCGAGACAGTGTTAGGCTTATGACTATACCATAACATGGATGTGTGGAGAAATGTCAAATGTTGAAAGAAAGGAACAAAGAGTATGAACATAGTGGTGATAGTATATTCAAGTACTGTAAGACCATACAAAATGAGTAAAATTAGCATTCGCTACAAAGTAGATGCATGACAGTGCATTATTCAACCGTATTTTTGTGGAACAGAACTTAAATATATGATTCACAGATGCTCGAGTAATTTGATATCTTACATATAGTGAGCTAGAAAGAGTATATAATAAACAAGTGCATTGAACATTGAAAAACTGAATTAATTACGCTCTAAATATCAGAGTCCGTTTGATGGATATGGATCCTAAACTTAGGAACCAAATACTTGTCCTAAATTTGCGAAAGCAGGTGTGTGTTGTTCGGCAGCCCATGTGAAGTCGTCTTTGGCTCTGCCAGTGCCAACTCTCTGCAGGGACATACCCTCTGCTGTATTAGGTCCTTCTTCAATCCCAATATCAACTGCTGTTACACCATTAGCTGGTCCATCTTGTCCTTCAAATGCTCCTCCGTAACTGATGAACTCTAGAAGGTGAAAATACGGGCTCTGCTGTACTAGAGCTATCCCATGATTTCCATTCCGTATTCCATTGCTGATAATCTCCTGAAAGAAAATTGAATTGATGTAGAAATGTGAAGTCAAGAGTGACATTCCTGATGGTCATTGGTCATTTGAATAAAAAAGTATTATATATTCAAGTGATTTCATCCTTCTTTGTTCTATTTTAGATCTCCCCTTAACCAAAGCAAGCAAACATATTAAGAGTTTTGAACTGGGGTGGGTTTACATAGCTTATGAAGCTATCACGTGCATACTTCTATCACAGGATATAACCTTTCTCATCCCACAAATAATGGTACAGCGAATGGTTAAATCTAAGATCCTATGAATAAATATCGAACATTCCAGCCTCTGAATAACGGCATATTGGTCAATGATTCAAACTTATCACATTGCACTGTTAGAAAACATTGCAATGTTATCACACTCAAACAACAACCTATTGATGTGAATTTCCTGGAAATGCCTAGAATTATGTAAACAATTAGCTACAAATTGACCTTTTGTGTAGGGAGACTATGTAATAGAATCTTTAACTGAGGTCGAAAAAGTCTTTGATTGTGTTGCCTTAAGATATGCGATTTCGAGAAATATCTATCTGAGATTTTAGGATCAAAATTTTGCACAGTAAACATTTTCTCTGCAGCTATGAATTTTTCACATTTTTCCTTTCGAAGTGGTAAAATGAATAAAATCCCTTTTACTAGGTGCAAATTTACTATTTTGAACGGAGTGGAAATTATTTATATTTTTCTTTTTATCGTGAATAACATCTCAGATTTGATTGATTCATGCCGTGGAGGAGGTGTTTTAATGATTTGTCACTTTGCATTTTCTTTTGAAACTTCTCGAGAATCGATGAAGAATTAAATGGTTAGGTAAAATAAGGTATTTATTTATGCATTTTTTCACACCATCCATGACTAAACTGTTAGGTCTATCTGGTCGTAGCCTGCGTGCAGACTAAGATGTTTCTCAAAGAGCCTTTAATAGACAGCGGTACGTCCACCAAAAAGTTGCTTAAAAACAGACTTTCGTAGTGCATTTAACCGGACAAGAAATTGTTTGCATAAATAGCCACTTTCAAGTACGGTGATTCCGAATCTGAAAAGTTCCCTAACTTTTAGCGTGCAGGAAAGCCATAAATAAGCATTCAAATCAAGGCAAATTCGTTCTTCGAATTCGTCGAAAAGCCGCCATTTCTACGCGATAATGGATTGGGAACAATGGGATTTCGCGCCTTTCTTGCACTACGCGTGAGTTGATGGCCGATGAGGGTGGAATTGGCTGGTTTGTTTACAGATTTGAAAACTCAAATTTAGCTATTTTAACATTGTAAAAGTCTTACTTTTAATAATTTTATAAAATATGATCAATGAGTTGTGTAAATAACAAGTCTTGGTGTTGGTCATGCTGGATAACGTACAAATTTCATGCAAAGTCGATCGTATCGTACTGTGGAACGAAATCAAGAACTCTTCATTATTATTGCTCTGATAAACTAGCTACTTTTTGTTATTTTACACTATTTCTGTACAAAGAAAGCTCAAACGTGAAACCACTTCAATTATCAGCTATAAAAGATAGATTAATGCTTCAACTTTGGTTTACACAACCACATGTTCACCTTCCTTCTAGATCTGGGGTCCTCTCTGTTTGACAGTGTTTTCTTTGTGCATCTGAATGTATTAGGCTAAGCTAGGCGAATTGATCTCCTCCCTGCTTATGTCCCCTCGACTATCAAATTATTTCAAAAGTTTGCATCCCTTGATTCAACTCAATAATAAGTTTCAACAACTTGTATACATTTGGATTTAGTTTCAAAACTTCCAAGCAGAAGTTGATTGATTTTTACGTCATTTAATTGATTTGTGTTAGTCATTTCTTAGGATAGTCAGTACAGTCAATACATCCACGTCGATTGATAAAATCCAGTCCTTCTTTTATATATTTTTACCCATCTTCTCTATAGCATATCCAAATTTTTAGTTGATGAATGACAATAGCACGATTCCCAATGTTGGGGTCCCTTTAAGCTTGCCAAGAATAAGTGGTCTATGTTTGCAATACAGGAGAGTGAATTAGGGTTTATGTTAACAAAGTAGAGCTTGGCTTTTCACAAATCCAATTGGCTGATCTCTTCATCCTAATACTCAAGTTGTATTAGGCGTCATCCGTAATTGAGTTTGCAACATGTGATAGGACATGCTAGTACATTGCCTTACATCTAATGACAGGTTATAAAAAGATAGTCAAAAGTGGAACATAATTCAATACCCTGAGTTTCATGCTGTCAGGTAATTGAGGCCATCGTTCATCATCGAGCATATTTCAATAATAATGTGGAAACTGCAATGATCTTTCATTGATTTATTATTTATAACTACAGATTCTGTATTTATTTTTTGTTTTTAAATGCTGTCCGATGTGTAAAATCATTTCTGTTATTGGGACATACTGGGGATAGGAGCAGGTGGTGATAGCAACCATTTGACTATAGCTAAGTTCAGTTTCCTGTATTTGACAATGTGACGGTCTTAAGGGACCCTTAAATAATCACATATGTTCAATTTTGTGGGCTCAGAAATGGTATTTTACTGACACATTAATGACAGATAGAGCATATTTATGCAAATGCCTGGTAGTCCCATTTAGTAATAATCATTCATCTTCGAAATTGTTTTATTAACAAGTAAACATCTTTCATTTCAATACATCAAGTACGTATCAAGATTTTATAACACTGACAATAGTTATATTATTATTATGTTGTAATATGTTTCTCACCTCTGCAATGCCTGACTATAGTTTCACTAAGTATGCACATTCCTTATAACTCATTAAATACCATATCTCGATATTGTAAATTTCATTTCGTGTCCATGGGGCTCTCATCGATAACACACATTAGATATTGTTGGAGTAAGTATACTTTTTCCAAGTCTACAATTACATTAGTAAAGAAAATAATTTTGCAGCTGACAGATAAATGAGTTAACAAAAGTTTAATAGCAGTCAACCTTCAGGATATTTGGTAAATGATTTTTGTTAGTATTTATTTGTGCTTGTAAATGGCTGGTTAAATCCAATCGTGGTGAATCATGTTAACATGAACATAAATTCCATTGTAAAATGTAGATAAAGGAATTTGCAACGCAATTGTAAGAATGCATGATTGCATGTATAATATTTTCAAACATGTCTGAAACAATAGGGCCTGATGAAACTCATTTGTAACCTGTAAAGCACATGCATTTCCAATTCACAAAGGTAACTTTAGTTGAACAGTATTGTGATATGCAGAGATGCCTTGGTAGAGTAACGCTATAAACAATGGCTTAAGGTACATGATTCCGAAAAGTAGCAACATTGTTATTAGGAAAATGACTTATTGTAATGTCTTTAGAAACTTAAGCATAAGTCCAGAATTCATGCAGGGAAAACAGCAGATATTTATCTCACTTGACCCACCCCTCAAAAGTCTCATATCTTGTAGCCTGCTTCAAAGCCACTCCAGCATTAAACATAGAAACTTTTTATTTCAATGTAAAATCTGTATAAAGGAACTCAAAACTACATTGCACAGACTCAGTTCGATTTAATCCGAAATGCCTCCACCAACACCCTAACACATACCTGAGATCTGATGTATTTTTATACATTTGACAATATATTATAATCAAAAAACAAATGGATAACATTCACTTGAAGATAAAACTGCATACCATGGCCTACGATATGCTAGCATGGCCTAACATGGATTGAATACTAATTACTGAGGGAGTACCAATTAAAACGTGATCATTCGAATGAGTCTATTAAGTTTTGAATGTTTCGAAGAACAAGTCCTACTCAGTTACAATAAAGCAGAATTGTAATTTTTGATGTAAATATAGCTAAGCCATTCTTTGGTTACAACTCCAAGTACCCCGGTATTGGGAATCCTTCTCTTGTTATTCATCAACTAAAAATTTGGATGAGCTATAGAGCGAATGGGTTGCAGGACATAATTTTATCAATCAACATGGATCTATTGGCTGTACTGACTATCCTAAGAGATGAATAACACAAATCAATTGCTCCCTTCTTGACTGTCGTACTGGTTGTTGATAATAAAATAATATAAAAATCAATCACCTTCTGCTTGGAAGTTTTGAAACTAAATCCAATTGTATACAAGTTGTTGAAACTTATTATTCAATTGAATAAAGGTATGCAAACTTTAAAATAATTTGATAGTCGAGGGGACATGAGCATGAAGGAGATCGGTTTGCCTAGCTTAGCCTAAATACATTCAGATGCACAAAGAAAACACTGACAAACAGAGAGGACACCAGGTCTAGAAAAAGGTGAACATGTGGTTATGTAAACCAAAGTTGAAGCATAAGTCTACCTTTTATAGCTGAGAATTGAAGTGGTTTCACGTTTAAGCTTTCTGAGTGCAGGAACAGAGTGAAATAACAAAAGCTAGCTAGTTTACCAGAGCAATAATAACGAAGAGTTCTTGATTTCGTTCCACAGTACGATACGATCGACTTTGCATGAAATTTGTACGTTATCCACAGCATGACCAACACCAAGACTTGTTATTTACACAACTCATTGATCATATTTTATAAAATTATTAAAAGTAAGACTTTTACAATGTTAAAATAGCTAAATTTGAGTTTTCAAATCTGTAAACAAACCGATCAATTCCACCCTCATCGGCCATCAACTCACGCGTGGTGCAAGAAAGGCGCTAAATCCCATTGTTTCCAATCCATTATCGTGCAGAAATGGCGGCTTTTCGACGAATTCGAAGAACGAATTTGCCTTGATTTGAATGCTTATTTATGGCTTTCGTGCACGCTAAAAGTTTGGGAACTTTTTAGATTCGGAATCAGCGTACTTGAAGTGGCTATTTAAGTAAAAAGTTTCTTGTCCGGTTAAATGTACTACGAAACTTTACTTTTTCGATGGACGTACGGTGGTCTATAAGATCTGAGCAGCGCTGTTGCAGAGCATGTTCTGATGCACAGCAGAATTCTTTGTAAGAGCTGTGAATGAATGTTATTTGTTAGCTTCAAGCACGTGATCATGTTCTTGTATCATCCTCATTCAAAGTGTTCTGGTATGTGTTTAAACCTGGTTGATTTTGTCTTAGCATTTGTAGCGAACGTGAGAATGACTATATTGAAGCAGCCCTTGAATGTCGACTTGATTACACCTGACACCCACATTCTCTGTTTCGCATTCAAGTAGCTTGGGCTAAATAATGAAGTTTGGCAAAAATAATTTTGCGATTTGGACATGTTTGAGCTGGGGGTATTTAATGTTCACTGTACCAATTTAGCATACTTTCAATTCTATTTCGGTCAGGACTCGTACGAGAACGACTAGAGGGTATATACTATGGTAAAAAAAACAAAATAGATAGAAAATTGGGTAATTTAGATTCATAAGTCATTCATGGACACATCATCACAAAACCTTTTTAACAAAAATATTTACGAGTTTTTTCAAAATGTGCTTTTCGGAACCATTCATATTTCACATTTCGTGTTTCATATATTTCATATATTCATATTTCATATTTATGTAGTTCTTTTTTACAATTTTCATGTGAAACACCCTACCAACGTCTCTCATTAAACGCGTGTGAAGTTGAACGAATATTCGTATAAACGAATATTCGTTTGAACGCATATTCGACTAAACCTATATTCAAAACTTCCGCTACGTCGCGCGATGATAGTCGCGTTGCCTATGTACTGTGAATTAGTTGTAAGCTTTGTACGAGACAAAACATTCAGAGAACAGCATGAAACATATTCTCCAGGCTCAATTGCTAGGATCTTA
>JANVCG010114300.1:0-30808 GCA_025505365.1 Haliclystus inabai
TAAAGTATTAGCCTATTTAAAACTCTCAAAATCAAGGTTTTGAGTTAGACTATCTTGGTTCTAATTATAATATCTTGTTATCATCTATTCACGGTTTTGATAATTATATTCAGTGCATCAATTTCAATTATGTTGAAAAATAATTAAGAAGCGTCTGCATGATTGCAAATTGGTGTAAACTCATCTCCGAAATTCCTCACTGATGTCGTCCTTGTAATAATATAATACAATATTATCAATACTGTACTATATATAAAATATTATATAATAATAATGCTATACTGTATAATACTACAATTACTGTAGTATGTAGATATGCCTGGATTATCTTCTCTTTCATTTAATCCCCTCTTTCTCGACACATGAACCAAATAAGTTTTGCAGTTTTTTTCTTTTAAATGTGTTTGTGATCATTCAAGGGAGGAGAGATTTGTTTGTATCAGTTTAATATAAGCAGGATTACTTTATATCCAATTTTTATCAGCATAACTTTCTCAGTTCTAATAGGCGTGAATAACGGAATGCAATTTGCAAGCATATTAAGTAGTTTTAATTTACTAATCCGAGTCATTATAAGTCTTACACAGCCCAGATGTTTTCTTTGATACGATTAGTTGAACTTACTCATAAAAAGCTAATTGTTCCTTTTACAAAACAGATGTAATATCCGTTTGTGCTATGTGATGTAATTCATGTGTATGAGCGGTATTCTAAAAAATATGGTTCAGTAAATATGCATACAAATAGTGCAAGTAATCCTTCACTGCAAGACCTTGTAAATACATGTTGCTGCGCATATTCTATTTTTAAAAGAAAAAACAGTGACAATCAATTATTTCGCATAATAGTATTGAACAAACTTTGGACAATATTTATTTGAAAATAATAGTATTTATTTAATGACTTTATATTTTTATTTACAATATTTATTTCATTGTTGATTGTATAATTCATTGTTATTTTTATTTCATTGAATATTCACTTGATATATTGTATTTTTGTTCATATATATTTCCCCTTCGTGTTCTACATCTCGTGATTTGGATAAAAACGAACGTGGTACACGTTCATTTTTAATCACATTTAACAATCTAAATCCACCATTTTATTGTTTGAATTGTTTTATACACCACAATTTCGCAACAATGATATAGAAAATTTTCTTTATAAAATCGACTTTGTAAGAAGGATTTCACAACTGAGGAGGGGCCTTTCCTTTTAAATGAACAATAATTTGTTGCTACTTTGTAAAACAGAAATGTTTAACATGCAACCTGCGCAGAGTAGAAAAAACCCTCCTTTTTCCGCTTTTATTTTTTTACGGAATGCATTGAACTAATCGAATATATTGAATTTGATTTTACTCCACCTTACAAATTTAGAAAGAGGCGAATTCTCATGGGTATAAAATTAATATCGGTGATTGTTCATGTTTATAAAGTAGTATTGCTCATCTGATCATTAAACGAAACGAGGCTAGCCTCCTTCGTTCTAATGTCAATCTTAGTCTTGTTTTATCTCGGCTATAGGGCTCATTTGGGACATTTGAATAATTTTATGTATGATATTTATTACTCACCTCGTAAAACTTCCATTGAATCATTATTTGGAGATTGACTTGAAAACAGCAATACAATATAAATATGTTTAAGCCATAATTTAACCTATAGGCACGAGATTACCTAGCAACCCTGATTAAACCTTTGACACTATGATACTGTATCTTGTAAACCTTTTACGAGGGCGTAAAACGGATAAATAAAAATACGTAAGGCTACTAACACAATACCATGATCTACAATGTGTCCCTCATAGAAACGAAATCTGTGAACTTAATATTCTCACAAATTAAAACACGTTCTTCAACAACACATGAAATTGTAATCATTTAATTCAAAATCGAATTTAAAGCACTTGTAGTTATTTACACAAACCATGAATTTACTGTCTAAACTATATTCCAATACATCGCTAGCTGGAGTACCTGTCAAATAAGGCCTTTTTGATGATCGTATTTCGCAGGTGCTAGTAGCTGTTAGATCTATAATACTAACTGGACGCTTTTAAAGCATTCTTTTTTACATGAATGAAAAAAATGGGATTTACTAATGAATCCAGTCAATTTGTTTAGTCATGTCGTATTGAGAAATGCTTTGATTTTTTTTATTGTTTCATTCTTCCAACATTTTTATACCTTATAAAGAACCTGTTAAATTAACGATACATTTGATAGAAATGTACTTCGTTTTTGTCGTCCACCTCAAACCATGTAAAATTGATATGTGATCATTGTGGTAGGTATCTAGGGAGATTTTGTCGTCTGAGGATCATGTCTGTTTTACGTCTTTGTATTTAAATATAAATGATATTAACAAATATTGTATTTCAAGTGGAGGATCAAAATTTGGCGTAATGATATCATGTAAGTCAAGAAAATTTATACCTTGAATTACGAATGAAACTCATAATTTGTACCCTATAGAAGAAAAGGTGACATTGCAATTATTAGTAAATTTGTAATATGTAATAGAAGATAATGAAAAACTGTATGTATGCTATAGTGCGTAAAGAATATGTAAAGTCTTACTGGCCAGTGGTGGTGAGGAGTTGACGAGTTACCGATCGATTTTAAGATGCCAACCGAATAACGTTGAGAGATACATTTCACATGACGGAAGAAGAAGTTTAAATTGATTAATGGATAAAAATACCATGACAGGAAGTGATTAACTAAAATGAATTACATTAATATGCATTTAATACAGAATAGCCTTTCTTCGGCAGGATACTTAAATTAGCTTATTTTGGTCTCTTTCTTGACGTATAAATATCATTCATTTATTTGTCAAATCATGCAATCCACAATAAACAGTCTCTTGATAAATTACACTGGAATTTTGTCAGTAGCTGATGTTTGTAGTCATTTTTTAACCTACAAAACCAAGCAAATCACTTTGTTAATTTACCTCCTATATTTTCTTATTGAATATCACAAATAAATATAATAGTAATTGCGGAAGTAACCCATACATTAACTTGAAAAACTCATCAACTTGTAACCCAATTTTTTTAACTAGCTTCAAAATTTTCAATTTGCACCAACGAGACAGGAGTTACGTTCTCTTCCCCGTTGAAGTTCTCCAATACAAAATAAAACAAGCTTTTGCATTTCATTTCCCGAAACAAGTTAACAGTTGCTACTGAGTAACATGTTTTGTAAAACAATCGAAAATAATCACTAATTATTACTATTTTATTCTCTCAATTCCATCCTTTGGTTAAAGGCTTGATTTAACTTTGTTTGTTTATCAAAATTATTTGGCTGCTTTATCAAATACAGTCCTTATTGTTAGTTTATTGACGCTCGTTACAATTTTAACTACAACATTTCTCATCATAATCTATTTGTTCACGGCATAGATAGTGACGGTCCTAGACTGTGATAGTCTATAGAGCATAGCGTACTATAGTATTAATGTGTATATGTGCAATACGTTACGTATATGTATTTTACTATGGTGATTGATTCAATATCTAGATAACCATAGTCACGTTTACACCCTCTTGACCTACATGGCCTAGTCTATAGAAATTTTGTTGTGCATTGAAAATCTGTTGCCATTGGTGATATTTAGCGTTTAAGCTCTGAGCTAATTCATAACCGTTTCGTTATTGGGTTATTATCAAAAGCAATGGGGGGCATACCAACGAGACAACAAGTATAAAATAACGTTGACTCGATCAACTGCATAAATTTATTGTCTGTTAAGATCCAGACACAAAAGTATCTACTACAAGCAAACATCACATCTCGTGTAGGTATAAGCTGTGTACTACGAACAGAGATTTACAGCTCTCACCATGACAACGTTATCTTTTATTGTTTGAAACTAAATTTAAGAAGATATGTATCACATCAAGTATTCTTGTTTTATAAACATTCCATTAGATTTCTCTATTTCATTTATAAAGTGCTCAAAGTACGAGGTGAGAAGTCTATGTAAGATTATCTTTAACAGATAACGGAGCTGAAATTCCGTCAAGCCATTTCGTATCATTTTTAGATTTGAGTCTATTGGCACTGTTGCAAAATACTGGAAATCACCTTGTGAAAAATGATCAAGAAATTAGATAATCAGTACGTTGCTATTGTCAATAACAAAAACGTGTCGTGAGAGAAAATAAAAATTGATGGGTTTTGACATGTAGGAAAACAATGATTGAAAGTGATGATTTTCGGTTTTCAAAATAGTCAGCTATATTTGTGAATTTGTAGAGTTTCAAAAACCTCGTTGATAGTATTCAGCTATTTATGCAGGGATATAATAATAAACTTGAACAATAGATTTAATTATTGAAATTAACACAAAATGATATTCTGCACTATTTTCAAGTTGAAGCATTTTAAGCGGTTGTGTTTGTAAAATTAAACGATGGAAAAAGATGCAAAACACATATCATAAACAAAAGATTTACATACAGACTGTCTAGTACGTGGTATGAAGATTACTAACTAACACAATCACAGATGAATAATGCATTGTTAATGCAGATGTGTGTGACGGTTTAAAACTATTGTTTATTTCATTACTGTCACAATATATATCTCCCTTACATCACTTTGAAAATTGAGGAATATTGAGTCACGCTTTCAAACAGTCCGGTTATACCCAATTATGCTGTACCAAGGAAAGTATATTTGTCTCAGTACTCTGATCCGAAAGTGACTCATTAATAAGCCCAATCAGAATTAGTCATAAATGATATTGATTTGTTTTCGGTAAACATATTTTCTGCTTTCAACAGTGGTGGCTTTTTTAAAGCAAAGAACAAATTGTACCTTTTTGGCGTCTGCAGAAATCGGCAAATTTTCTTTTGATTTATATCGTTGACAACATGAATGAAAGAAGCATATCATTGAAAAGTGTTTACGAATCAAGCTGGATATGACCCTTATTTTGAATAGAAAAAGTTAATTATGTGTTGTTAATTGCTCTCTACAGTCTGAACATTGAAGTTGATGGTGGGCTGAATGAAAACCATTCATTTGGGTTGACCCTTTAAGATTTACCGGTGTTTCGTAGACTGATTATAACATAGATTGATTTTCTTTTAAATAAATATCAAATGGGAACAAATTACGATGCAGTATAAGAAAATGGTTTCGATATGACTATTTGTTGCTGCAAAAATGTTTTGAGGTTAATCTTTAGATTAGATAGTAATACAAGATATGATTACTAAATTTCGCTGAACCATGTAAGAACCATGAGTCATTCTTTACTTGTATCTTCAACCTCAAAGTCATGAAAAGAATCTCGTAAGGAAAGTTTGCAAAAAAAGGGGAGTTGGTTCTCCTGTGCGTGAGTTTCATCAAGCGTTAAAAGCTTTACTGTGTTAATATTGCCATGCAGACGCTTTGCCCGTGCCAGAATGAAGAAACACGGCAAAAGATGAGAAAGGGACATTGTCTTTAATTTGAATGGTAAACATACCGGCATTGATTGTTTCTAAAAGATATTTTCATAACAGAAAGGATAGTTAACTCTCCGCCAAAGGAGTTGAACAAAAAACATTTCAATAAACATCCAGTGGAATTTATGACCAGGGACCCGCTTTTATAAGACGTATTTCCTCTTCATAGACTAGATAATACATACCCATTGTCACAGTACCTATTCAAACTATTTAACAGACATCCAACAAAAATGCCAGGGAACATCGAAGAAGCTAATTATTTCAAAACTGGAAGATGTAAAGCGCATTTTGTTATTTATTTCTAAAAAGCAATATCTAGTCTAAAACTGAACACAAAAATGTTCAACTGAGTGCAAATCAACTGATGCATGACAGTTTACAGGCATAAAAATGGCTGTCATGCAAATAACTGTACAATGTCCCCCTGCTATTATTCCACTTATTTCAATTGTATCCTTGGTAACCATTGCCAAACCACTCCGTATCTATTTTGATAACGTCACAAAATTTTCTAAGCCGTCTATCATGAAATCATTTCGGCATTTTTATACTTATGATGCATAGTTTTTTGTTCTTTCTACTATATTACTCAATACTTTAAAATGAATTATTTATCTATCAAGTTCATTGCATTACGGTATTATTCATAAAATTAAAATTTTGATTATTAAAGCACCGAGATAGATATGACTAAAAATTACGACGTCTATTACAAACACCAAATATTCGCCCTTAGTAAGAACCATGCACTCATGTACATTAATTTTTTTATTCTAAAAATGGGGCGCGGTTCAAATACATTTCATTCGAAAACAATGATAACTATTTCAGTTTGTGTAAATCAATATGACGCTTTCAATGTGGAATTATTAGACCGTACTTGATCAAAAAACTATCAACATTCGTATTCCTCTAATGTATTATTACCCCCTTGGAATTTAATGGTTTTAAAATCGAGAACATCTAACAGAACTTAAATAATCTATATATTTAAGAGTACCTAAAGTTTGAAAAGAACCTCAAAAGAATATGAGTAAGCGCTATAAGTCCTGCAACATCATTTGAAGCGTTGGTTATGGGTGGATAGTTCTCATATCAAAAGGTATTGTCTTTAAATCAATGCCATAGCTGATGCATTTCAATAGAATACTCGTACCCACTCTCTATCCCTTCATAGCTGTGGTGTTCTCTTCCAGTTCAGTGCAGTAGTCGGGAGAGAAGTGTCTGCTCTGGTGTGTCTGTAAAATCGTGTTTTGATCTTTCAGCACAACACCCAATAATACACTTTTTACATCGATATAAATTTATCTCTCATTCTACACATAGTATATTTTTTATATTTGGAAATATCGAAATGACTATATGACATTTTATCGTCATAGTAAAATATACAAGATGATTTTTAAAGTCATCACTTTATTATCTTGCCTTGTCGCAACCTCAGGTAAGCTGCCTTATTTTATTATTTATTCATTTATTGCTAGTACCATTTTGTATTTATGTAATTTGACGTTGTTATAAGAAGGTAAAGTACCCTCTCAAGAGCTTGATGAAAAATATGGTGTTGAACCTAATCAAATAGTACTTTTTTAAAGATCATCGCCAACTTTGCGTTACCAATTTTGCAGGCCCATGTCAGTAAATAAATTTGATTTGGTCATTTGCATCGCTATTGAATACCGTAAAACATTATCACCGTATTAATGACTCTATTTATAGTTAATTTTCATCTTTTGATTCATTTGTAAGTATCATCTACTCCATTAATTATCAAATTAACATCTATTTACTGTCTGTGGTGAAATCAACGTTGGTTGAAAAAATGGATATCTAAAGTTTCGTACTGTTCAAAAATGGGATGGTCACTTAACGACTCGCGGCAATTTCAATTGTTCCAAGAATTGTCTACCGTTCGTCAGACTAATATCATGGCAATTTTAAAGCGGCATAGCGTCGCAGTAATGATTTGCTTCGATGATCTTGAAAAATTTCAGATTTCGTTGTTTCGAGGTTGCAGTAACAATGAGTTTTTTGTATGTCAACTGCACAAAAGAACTCTTTGAGTGACTCAAAAAAACCTTGTTCGACTTCACTGAACCTAGTAATCGATTTTTATCTTTGATGTCAAGTGAGTCATACTCAAATAATTTAAGTTTTAACTTCCATTTGTTTTAGCATTTTGAGGGAAGTGACAGCAATATATCCCTAAAAAAAATCTTTCGCGCTCAATTTTCGTCGGCACGTATTTACGCCGTGACAAAATTTTTTCCTTCGATTGTTTTCCGGTTTTTTGGTCGTTACAACAGCAATAATGTTCTTCACTGTCGAATGTAGAACAAAGGCAAGTACTTTTGAGAGTTTTCATTGAGTTCAAAACAATTTTCATACATAGAAACTATTCTTCCAAAAACTCATTAATTTTATGATGTAAAAACAACATCAATCACGCACTATTTTGATTTCCAAAAATGATTTTGTAAAAACCGCAATATTATATTCTCTACAAAAAGTTTAATACGTCGACAGTGAAAATAAATTCTTGGGTTAGTTTCAAGTTTTGAGATCAATGTATTCAACAGTTCCAAGGCTGTAATTCTATTCAGATAATACTGTTCCTTTGTAACCTTGGTAACACGGATTCAACATAAAGACTTTCCCTACGGGGGTATCTGATGATCTTTGTTGCTTTATTGTTCTTATTTTGTATAAGAATGTTCGTAAGATAGGCCGTATTACTCATGTCTCAATTTAGACGTGATCAATAAGGTGCACGTTTTAAACGTAGATTTACACTTGATCGATTTTGGTCAAAACTTATTTTGTTGCTTTATCAAAAATGCCACGCCTATTTCTCTTTGCTCCGACTAAAATTCCGATCCATTTTATAGCATATGTCCTAATAATTATATTCCCTTGGCTTATTTCAAATTTCAAAAACTTGATTGCACTTTTTTCAATTTCATCATCAAAATGTTGACGTATTATCATTTTAAATAAAGTATTGATTATCACTTCTGAACAAGCGATTTAGCCATGACGACTTTTGGCACCATCATATTTTCATTAACAAATGCTAGAATGACGGCCCCCGAAGCTTTGAAAATGTCATTTGTGTCTTTTAAAATAAATTTCTTTACGATTCTAAACCTTCAAATAATAGATATTCAATTCTCACAGCGTGAAAGCTTCTGCAATTTTGATGGCTTCTGCTTTATCCATTCCACACTTATAATGTTTCATCAAAAATAAAAATGTCGAACTCATATCTGAGCTCAAAACTCTAAAAATTATTTATAACAAAATGAAAAGGAAGCTTTATCCGAATTCTATGAAAATAAAAGGCGTAAATGAGTTATACTGCGACATTTAACGCTAGCAAAAGCAATAGCAGTGTAGTATGTTCGGCTAAATTGAAAACCACATTGTAAAGTACATGCGTATAGAGAAGATAATATGCTAATTCTCATTTTTAAAGTGAATGATTATCAATCTATCTTTGTTATTGCTGTAAAACAAATAAAATACTATTCGTTCCGCTCATTTTTGTAGGTTATCCCGAGGTTGGTTTCTCAGCACGGTTATCAACTTTTCAAGATAAAGGATCGAGTTATCAAAAGCTAGCTGGATGGACAACAGATGTTAGTTCTTCTAATAACAAGGGCTTATATGATTTTGATGCCGATTTATCACTTACACTCACTACAGGCGATATTACAATACCTGCAACAGCCTTGTATTTTGTATCCGTAGTACTACCTATCAGTAATATAGGAACATCAAGTAGCTATGAACTACATGCTGCTGTGGATTATGTGCCAGGCTCAGCTGCTCCACAAAGCGGCTTGAGGTCACAAATGCGTGGCTTAGGGGATGTGCAAACTTTAACTGTTGCTGGTGTAATCAGTCTTCGTGCGGGTGAAACACTCTCTGTCATAACTCACTCTGACACAGATTCGTTATGGCGAATTGCAGCAGCCGCTACCTTCACCTTTCACATGATTGGTCGACCAGGCTCAGCACCAGCCTTCTTTGCTCATCTTAACGCGGATTATCCAACAACATCATTGGCTAACTTTGAGGCTCTTGGATCTTGGCGAACGTATGGAGAACACAACTTATTTGAAAGTTTGTCTGGTAAGAAACTTCTCTTAATTCTTCTCAAATTCTATTTGATAACTATAAAGCGGTTGCCAATTCATTATTTCAGTCAAATAGCAAATTATTTTCAAAATAAATGCCCTGCCCATGAGTATGCTTTGAGTGCCTAGTTGAAATGTTCTAGTTTTTTGTGTGTGTCCTGTTTGTTTAGGCCTATTGTTGTTAAATCACTACTTTATGTGCCATTGTGTGATTATTGACCACTTCTTACAGTTTTGTTTACATACTTAACGTATTGGCCTACTTTTACTTCAATAGTCTTCAATCATTTCATTCTCTTTTATTTTTTATATTTGATCCTTTAGGATTTAACAAAGAACTTGGTCAGTTTTCAACAATTTGCAATGGTATTTATTTGCTCACTGCCAATATTGTTATCAATGGCGGTGCTGGTACCTATGAAATTGGTGCACAATTTTCAGGAAATATGTCCTCCATTTCATCGAGGGAAATTGAAACAGCTAGTGAATTTACACTCAATGTTTACCAATTCTTCTACCTTGAAAAAGGTGTTGTAATTGAATTAGGCTTCAAAGCTGGAAACATTGCTACTATAAAAGAATTCAGTTCTTGGTCGATTTCCTTCATTGGAGAACGTTCTCCTACTTTCAGAGAATTTGCTACATTTTTACCAACACCTTCCGTTCTTAGAGGAACAGCATGGCAAGAACTAAATAATGTTGTTTTGACACAAACAACTGCTGGAGGACAGTTTGCCGATCCAAACGGATTAGCGCTTGACAATAATCGATATTTTGTTGCTACCGAACAAACCGAATTATACTACATGTCTGCCAATCTGCATTTCACTGGTAATGTTCTTGATCTCGAAGCAATGGTTGCTGCAAGTGCCACTGGCCTTTTTGAGAATGCAGGTATTTATGGACGCATAACTAAAGTGGGTTCATCAAGAGGAAGTATCAATTTAGCCGGTATTTTCCATGTCAACAAACAACTTCATTTATCAATCTTTGTTCGCTCGTTAAGTGGTGGTGACTTCACTCTTTTGGGAAATTCCTTTGTGTCATTTGTACGTATGAGATACATCGTATCTAGTGTTGGCGCACAACTTGTCAGTGATAGAACATTAACCCAACCAATATGGACTGAGATCAGTGGACCATGGCTTACTGAAACCAAAGGCTTATACTCATTTGGTAAAGATTTCAATCCGGATACAGGTAGATTTACAGCTTCGCATTCAGGTGTACATCAAATCAGCGCCAATGTTCGTGTTACTGGTGGGACAGGTTCTAGATTAATGATTGCTGTTGCAGTAAATGGAGTTACTGATTTAGCCAATGGTCTTTATTCCGTTAATGGTGTTCCATCTGCCTCTGGTACTTTGAATGTTTACGGTGCTATTGAGCTGCGCTCAGGACAGTACGTCTCTTTATTTATCAAATCTGATAGCTCTGTGTTGTATACAATTAATACTCTTACTACCTTCTCTGTATCGTATGTTGGACCTTTTTGGGCTGTTCCCGGTTTCTTCGCATTGTTAAATACTAGTCTTAATGTTCCTGCAACTGTTCAACCACAAGAACTGAAAACCTGGAGCACAGAAACAAGTCAAACAGGAATTTTCAATAATGATAACCGTTTGGACTTATCATCTGGTAAATATATTGTACAAGAGGCAGGTTATTATGTCTTCTCAGCTAATATTCATTTCACTGACGCTGCGGCTGCAGCTGAAAACAGAGACTTGATTGTCAATTTAGTTGTTGATGGAACTTCTGTAGAATCAACGAAATTGGGTGGTTTTCCAACTGTTCAGGCTGGTACAACCAATGATGAATTTACACTATCAGCAAGTACTGCCTTAGATCTTGGAGTTGGATTTAGTATTTCATTGACTGTTGCATCAGAATTTGGTGATCCATATACTATTGATAGAAAAAGTACATTTTCATTGATCCGATGGTCTGGAACAACACCACCATTAGCTGGAGGTTTACACGCTGCCAAATTGGTCCCAACTTTTGTTTCCGTAGTTACACCAATATGGAGAGATTTGATTGACACTACTGTTCAAGGTACTAATGGTCCATTTAACCAGGACAATGGTTTTGATGTTCTTGGTGCATTCTACACTGTACCTGAACCTGGTATTTTCTACATCAGTGCTCAAGTGCATCTAGCCAATGCTAACTCACAGGGATTTGAAGCAGGTTTACATATTGACAATTTGCCAACTTCAATTGCTCTATATTCAAGTTTTTCTGCAGCAACTGGGCCATCCCATACATTGACATTTGCTGGAACACTTTACTTGACTGATGGCCAAAGGATCTCAGTCAGTATCTTTTCAAATAAACTACGTTATACTGTGACTGCATCTTCATCCTTTTCCGCTGTTAAGCTGCAACTGGATGAAAGAATTCCAAGTGTTATAGTTGAACAACGCAATCAAAATAACATTGCTCTTTCATCAAGTGGACTAGCTTTAACTGGTTTGGGTGCTGCAAATGCTCCTGGCCTTTTAGTTGGGTAAGTTTCTTTCAATCTTCTGCTGTTTTATCAATTATTGCCTGAGCGAGGCTATGTCAAATTCGATTCCCTTCACATCAATTTATCACAATAATCAACTTCCCTGAAGAATATGTAAAACATTTTATGCTAACTTTGTTACTATTTAGGCTACATATATAGGCCTGGTTTTATGCTTATCGTAATGTCAGTAAATTAATGATCTATTCAGCTTCCAGTTGGAATAACAAGTTGAATATATTTTTTTTTCTAGTAACCTTGGTTTCAGAGCAACAGACTCACAATACATTGTCAAAGAAACCGGAATCTATATTGCTTCTATTAATGCATTGCTTCAAAGTGCTATCACTGGTCAAACCGAAGTTACAATCAACCAAAATACAAACCCACAAACTCTGGTGCAAGCATATTCCAGCACTGGCTCGACACGTTTTCTTCTTGGTAACACCCTACTTCAACTGACAGCAGGATCAATCATCACCAGCAGATTAGCTTCAAGTAACTCATTAACAGGTGTTGGTTACGATATTGGAGAAGGCCTCCATTTTGTCAGAACAAATGATAGAAAGACTAGTGAAGTCTATAGTCTTTCAGCTGACATGACACCATCAATAGCCAATGTATTTGAGCCAATCAATACTTGGAGAACTGCTTCCGGCACTGCTATGTCAGCTGTTACAGTACCTGCTTCAGGTATCTACATTGTACAAATGAATTTGCAAGTGTCCAAAACAACACCTGGCGATGTAACTATAACAATTGGTGTTTTTATCAACACTAATGCTTACCTTCAATCCACCCATTTGTTATCTGGTATTGGACGTCATACAATTCCAGTTGCTGGAGGTATCATGTTGAAGCAAGATGATGAATTGACATTCCGTTATCTCACAACATCAACAACTGGTTTAACATTTGAGGCATCATCATCTAGTTCATATTTACAGATTGACGATGAAACAACTGTCACAAGTGGCTTCTCAAGTGTTCAATCGATTGATCAAACACTTTCTACAGCATCACGGCCTGCCCTTATTGGCAAGTGGGATGTATTTGGAAATGCTGGTTCATTTGTATCTAGAAATGGATCTTTAAGCACTGCTGGTGCAGCGGTTATGTTTAGTGGAGGTGTTTTCCAGATTTCTGGCAATGTTATCATCAGAAATCCTTCTTCAAGTGCACAGTAAGTGAAAAATTCATATAATTTCATAAGATAACCTATTTTCTATATTTAGACATAGATGGCTTGATTCATATGTTGAAAAAATCCCTCTTTAATTGACTAGGGTACCAACCTTGGCAAACAGATTGATCTAAAATAATTTACATCAGCTCATTGTTAAATACCAAGCGGGTAAACATGAAAATGGAATAATTTGATTGGTCTAGAAGTAGTCAATATACAACGCTAGAGAATTATTGAAAAAAATGCTTGAATATGCATGAAAGATTGGGATTAAAGTAAAATACTGCGTATAATGATCATCTTTTATTTAGCCCCACTAAAATGATTGTAAAATATCAATATTTCTTGGGATACAATGAATACTTTGTCCAGCTATTGTTCTCATTCAATGCTTCTACTCATTGCACATACTTACATTTTAAAATTTGAATGATTTTTAATTGCATCTAAATCATTTTCCTAAATCATTTTTTTCAAAATCGACCCAAGGTATTTAAAATATTTACCAATTTAATTGAACAGTTATTGATCTTAGGTTCAATTGAACAGTTGATTGTTTGAGGTTAATGAAAACGGCTGTTTCATCAAAGACTGCATTGCTAAGTTGATTGTGTTTTTTTCTTTTTAGCACTTTCTTGGTTTATATGTTGATAAGAGATGAAGCTTTGTCACCTAAAACATTACAAGCACAGCAAATTATTCCAGCTGGTGCCACAACAACATTAAATATTATAACCACTGCAAACCTTCAACGTTTTGATACTATCAAAATGTACATCCTCAGTTCATCTGGCGCTGATTTCGAATTGAAAAAAGAAAGTACCTTTTCTATTACATTAATTGGTAAGTATCACGTTTTAAGTGACATTCTTTATTAGGCTATCTTTTTTTTGCATGCATATTAGACCGAAGCACCCAATCTTTTTGTTTGACTGTTTTTTATATATTGATGAAAAGTTATGATATTTAAGGATATTTACCACCAAGACCATGTTGCCTCACCAATATTCAACTTGATATTTTTAGTAAAAATTCATTTGAAATAAAACTTGGACAGAAATGTGTTAGTAGTAAAACTTTGCTTGAATGACATAGACACCCAACCTTCAAGCAGACGTAGCCCTCCGATATTTGTTCAATGTTGCTGACATAGCCAACATAAGCTTAACAAATTTTAATCTTTTTCAGATGACAATACTGGTCCAGTACTTTGTGAGGACATAGGTATCAGTGCTCAACGTCTTACCCCAACTGCAGTTCGTCTTCCAATTGGAAATACCACTACATTGACTTGTGAAATTGTTGGTAGTTTAATTCCGACATACTCATGGTTTAAAGAAGGCAAGGTAAATGGAAATTTAAAAATGTTAAATTTCTATTCAATCAAACCTGTCTGTGAAGGTCGCACTTCTATAGCTTTTGAAAATTACCCAATCTCATAGATGGCTCCAATTCACAGGTTACCTCTTGTTTTTCAATTTTCAATAATCTAATCATGAAACTGATGTCATAAGCAACTTTGAGAGGGTGCATTTAGTTTGGTGTGCAGTCCATCAATGTCTGCAGTGCTTGATGCTATTCATAATGCTATAACTTGACTAGCTTCTGTAATTATGGTTGTATCTTTCTTACAGCTAATTCCAGGTGAAACAGGGGACACACTGACATTCTCAAGTGCAGTTTTGAGTGACAGCGGCCGTTATCATTGCGTGGTACAATTCCAAGATATTGTTGGTCAAACGAATAATGGAACAGTCAGTGTTTACGGTAAGTTAGTTGTTACAGCATAGGTTGACCTACACCAATATTGTCAAAAGGGTTTTGATGTTCTGATTATGTTTGTTTGCTAATATTTCTTCGTGATGATTTTGTTAAACATTTCATTAACATCAAAAAATATTTCAATTATTTCTTAGTGTCTGTTAAATGTTTCAAATAAGAGTAAATCTAAGTACAAACAGGTATGTTATAGGCTAACTCTTTTCTAACAATTCAGCATGGTCTAGCAATTTAGTAATGTGAATTGCTGTTCAGTAAATCATGTCTTTTCTTTTGTATGTGAGCCAAAGTAGACTTTGTTAACTCTCTGTTGTCTAATTGAAAAATATTGACTGCCAAAGTCCCACAAAATACACTTTTTGATCAACACCGATGATGATTTTATTGATTGGAAGACTAATTTTGTGTGTTTTTCCTTCTTAACAGATCCCACGCCAACTATTGTACCAACAGTGTCATATTCTGTTGTTCTCAATGAAAATGAACCTGCTGATCTTCTGGCACAAGTTTTCAACCTCCAAGCTGAACGTTTTGCTCCAGGTGCTGCTTTGGTTCAACCTATTGTCTCTGGAGGTAAGATTTAAATGTTGTTGTGATTGATGTCATTAGCATAATTTCTCTAACTAACTTATCAGTACTGGGTTATGATGCTTTGATGAACCTATCCATCAAAGTTGTTCAACTTAATCAATACTTTGCTAAAGTATGGGCAAATTAAAAGCTTTTCTTACTTATTGTCTGCTGAAGTAGCAAACAAAACAATCATGTTTTTACCGCTTTGCTAATGATTCTATTCAAAAAGTTTGTAGTACCTTCATGCAATGTTGGCATTTGCTACTTGAATTTTACCCTCTCCAATCCGGTTAAATAAATATTATTATTATCAAAATAGTAAATTGTGTAAATATTTTCTATTATAGATGGCTCAGGTGATTTCAGATTCAGTGGTCCTGGAAGAGAACAAACAAGCCTCTTAACAACGCGTCCACTTGATTTTGAAACCAAACCTTTTTACCAACTGACCCTAACTGTTCTTAATGCAGACGAAACAGCTCCTTTGACAAACATTGAATTCAATGTCACCGTTCGAGATGTTAACGATAACCCTCCAATATTTGATCTTGATGTATATTCAATTACTTTGCCTGAAGATCTATCCACTAGCACTGTTGTTTTTGATGTCAATGCAACTGATAGTGATGTTGGTGCCAATGGTGTAATCACATATTCACTTATCGGTGATGTATCAAAAGAATTCTTTGACATCGATCCTACAAATGGTAAAATCACACTCATCAAAGGATTAGATAGAGAACTGGAAGACGATCATATCATTATCGTACAAGCTAAAGACCCAAATTTTGCTACTGTGCAAGAAATTGTTGTGACGGTTACTGATGTGAATGATAACAATCCAGTTCTTGCTGGTGGCGATTTGATCTTAATGGACCTGGTTGAAAACATCCCTGTTGGGACATCCATCTCAAGAGCAATTGGCAGTGATATTGATCTTGGTTTGAATGCACAGATTCAATATTCAATCACCAGTGGCAACACTTTTGATACATTCAGAATTGATCAAAATACCGGTATTATATATCTCAATAATCCAATGAATTATGAAAACACAACTCGATATATTCTATTTGTGCGAGCAACTGATCGTGGAACTCCATCACGCAATTCTGGTGACAAAAGATACGTCATAAATGTATTGGATGTCAACGATAACTTCCCACAGTTTTCACAATCGTTGTACACTAACACTATTGATGAAACCCTTCAGGATACTACTACTCCAATTGTCACTGTGGGGGCCCTTGATAGAGATGGTACAATTGTGAATAACCAATTGCAATTCAGCATAACAGATCCATCTGCTGCTGCTGTGTTTGATATCAACAGTATTACAGGTGCTATTACATTGAAACCAGGCGTGCGGCTAGATTACGAAACACGAAAACAATACCATTTTGCCGTGACTGGTACAGACAATGGGGCTGTTCCCTACACAAGAACTGCCAATGTTCAAATTGACATTCAAGATGTTAATGATGCACCTCCAATATTTGTCGCACCAAATGTTGTATTGAATGTATCTGAGGCAAATCCCATTGGAACTCTTATTGAGCGAATGGTCGCAACTGATGCTGATACACCTGCCGGTGGTCTGTCATACAATTTTGTTGGTGGTAACTTTGGACTTTTTGGCATCAATTCTGCTACTGGTGAAATTTTCTTAACTGGTGTCCTAGATAGAGACGCTCCTCCAACATCTTACACACTAAATGTTCAAGTGAATGATGGTTCAAACAGTGCTATTGGTACTGTGTTGGTCAATCTTTTAGATGCTAATGATAACAACCCTATTTTCATCAATCCAAATGAGGGAGACGGAAGGGGTCAAAACAGTGTCTACCGTGCTAATATTGTTGAAAATCAAGTTAATCAACTGGTTGCTAATGTTAGAGCAACCGATATCGATCTTGGACTAAACAGTGAAATTGAATACTCTATTCACCCTGTCAACACTGCTGGTAATAATGCAGGACAATTTTTCACTATTGATTCAAACACTGGTGTGATTACAACAAACGGTGCACTTGATTATGAATCTGCTCAATTTCATAGATTCACTGTCATTGCAAAGGACAAAGGAGATGTTTCACGTCAAAATACTGCCACAGTTGAAGTGACCGTACAAGATGTCAATGATAACAGTCCCACCTGGGAGTCCGCTGAATATAACATCACAATCAAAGAATCAACATCAATCAATAGCTATCTTGTTCAAGTTCGTGCTTCAGATGTTGATACTGGCTTAAGTGGCTCTGTATCATATCAATTAGCACCATCGGCTGGTCAAAGCACATTCAATCTCAACCCAGTATCTGGCGTATTACGTTTAGCACAACCTTTAGACTTTGAAACAACTAAAAGCTACCGTTTGCCTGTGATTGCTAGAGATGGTGTTAATCCACCCTTATCTGCTACTCCTAATGCCTTCATAAATATTATTGTTGAAGACGTTAATGATGTGACACCGCAATTTTCTACATCTTTCTATGAAGCAACTATTCCTGAAACAGCACCACAGAACGAATGTGTAGTAACACTTAGTGCCACTGACGGTGATCAAGGTGTTTTGTCTAGTACAGTACGTTTTACAAATCTGCAAAATACAACTGACTTCAGACTTGATGAAACCACTGGTTGTATCTCGCCAATTGTACCACTCAACTATGACTTGAAGAATGAGTATGTATTGTCAGCTAATGCCATCGATTTAGGATCACCATCACTCTCTGATACAGCAATGATTGTTATCAAAATAACAGACATCAATAACAACAGACCACAGTTTGACTTGGCAGAATATTCAGTCAAAGTATCAGAAAAAGTGCTAATCGATCAATCCATATTACGTGTTGGAGCAACTGATCTTGATTCAGGTATTGGCGGTCAACTGACATATACATTACGTCCAACTGGTAACGAAGAAGGGAAGTTTAGGATGAATGCAACTGATGGCTCTTTAATTATCAATGGTAAATTGGATTATGAAACCACAAAGCAATATGTTCTATTTGCCACTGTACGAGATAATGCTAACCCAAGCCTCACCTCACTTACCGATGCAAGAATAGTTGTAGATGTTGAAGATGTCAACGATAATCAACCTATATTTGATACTAGCAGATACACACATGATATTCAGGAAAACAATCCAGAAAATCAACCATTGCTAATTGTTCGTGCCACAGACAAAGACGATTCGCCAATCAATCGTGGAATCACTTACAGTATTAGAAATAGCCCAGATGCTGGCAATTTCTCAATATCAGATGGTTTAGTACGCGCCACAAACTCATTTGATTATGAAAAGATCAGATCATACACAATTACTATTGAGGGAAGAGATTCTGCTGATGAAAGCTTAGTTGGCACCACAGAGTTACATGTCAAGGTTCTTGATGTTAATGATAATGACCCAATTCCTGACCAGACTACGTATACTGCGAACATCACTGATGCAACTACTATTGGATCTACAGTCATAGCCATTCCAGCCACAGATGAAGACAGCGGACTAAATCAATTACTCCAATACGCAATTGTCACAACTGAGCCTAATTTGCCATTTTCTGTTGATAAAAATGGTGTCATAAGACTTACAACAGGTCTTGACTCTTTTGTCAGAAGCAAATATGATTTTGAAGTTAGAGTTGCTGATTCTGGTACTCCACAAAGAAGCAGAACTATTCCCATAACTGTTAATGTCGAAGGTGTCTCTGTTAATAGTATTGGATTTGAACAGAATCAATACATCTTTAGAATCCCTGAAAACACTGTTCAAGGTGTTGGAACAGTAAGAGCTACTGACAGTGGTGTGTTTACCAGTCAGCAGTTTAGTTATTCTGTTGCTTCTGGTGGTAGTGATATTGCTGGTCTTTTCTCATTAGATCCTGGCACAGGTATCATATCCATGTTACAACAGTTGAATTTCGAAGAAAGAGACCGCTACGATTTCACTGTTCGAGCTGAAAATGAAAGGGGAGCAACCGCATTCTCACAAGTTACAATCATTATTGAAGATGTAAACGAAACACCATTTTTCACAAACACCACAAATAATCGTTATGGCTTCTCTGTGGCCGAAGACACATTACCTGGTACACAGGTTTTCTCTGTCAATACTGAAGATGTAGATAGATTTGCTAATGGTCAAGTTGACTATTCTCTACAATTTCCAGGTGCTGGTCAAGGTATCTTTAACATTGACTCACTTGGTCGTATTTCTCTCACTGGCCCTGTTGATTTTGAATCAGCTCAAAAGACATATTCATTCAACATTATTGCAACTGATCGTGGTCAACCAGCGCTTTCTGCTGTTGCAGGAGTTGATGTACAGATCTTAGATGTCAATGATAATACTCCAACATTTTCAGATACAAATCCGATTATCATCAATCTCAATGAAGATGCAGGAAATAATGTGATAATCAATACAGTAATTTCCGCTTCGGATCTTGATTCCAATGACAATGGCGATGTCACATACAGAGGCTTATTTCCTGAAGGATACCTCTTTGTCAATCCAACCACAGGTGCTTTAAGTCTAACTGGACAGCTTGATTTTGAAACAGTCCAACAACATCGATTTTACGTTATTGCTGAAGACAAGGGTGATCCACAGTTAAGGAGTGTTAAAGAAGTTATCTTGAATGTACAAAACGTTAATGATAATGACCCACGCTTTTTGACTGTCTTCCATAATGTCACTGTATCAGAGAAAGCACCTCAAGGTACATTGGTAGCTTCAGTTCCTGCAGTTGATGATGATTCAGGCAATTTTGGCAACATCGCAAGTTACACAATCACAAATGGAAACGTTGGCAATACTTTCAACATTGATAGTATTGGTAATATATATCTTCAAGGTACTTTGAATTATGCAACGCGCCCTACATACAATTTAGATATCATTGCTACCGATGGTGCTGGAAGACAATCACCTATATCTGCTACTGTCCAAGTCAATGTGGTTGATGTAAGTGACCGACAACCAGTTTTTGATGTCCAGACATACTATGTGCGTGTACCAGAGAATATTGATACATTACCGATTGCAACTTTATCAGCAACAAGTCCCGAGCCTGTTAATGGTCCAATCACATACAGTATGATACCAAATAATGATACTGGAAAATTTTTGCTTGTGGGCGGAAATCAAATACGTAGTATCCAACCATTTGATTATGAAACTCAACGATTTTTTACTTTTGGTGTATCAGCTTTAGATAACAATAACGGTCTTAGTGGTTATGCTCAAGTTGTTGTTGAAGTTACCGATGTAAATGATAACATGCCAACGATTCGTGAGGGTCCAAATATAGTTTTGAATATTTCTGATGCAACAAGAGCTGGTTCAACAATTGGTGTGCTTTTTGGGAATGATATCGACTCCAATGAAAATGGCAGAACAACATTTTCCGGTACAGGTGGGGATGCGCTGCCAACATTTACATTATCAGGCGATGGTAGAGTTATTTTACTTGGTACCCTTGATAGCAAAATCAAAGATACATACACTATGAATGCAAGAATTTCTGATAATGGTAATCCGCAACTCTCAAGCACTGGTACAGTCACTATATACGTCCATCCAGCAGGTTTGAATGTCAACGTACCAAGATTCAATCAAGCATTCTATGAAACAGTTGTTGATGAAAATGTTATTGTTGATGTTATAAGAGTCAATGCGAGTGAAACAATACCTACTCCTGGTGGTAGTATCACATACAGTCTTTCTGGTAGTAATGGCGAAATTGTACCATTTACCATTGACCCAACGACAGGTCAAATTAGATTGAATGTACCTCTTGACTATGAAGTTAAAAACGAGTACAATTTCTTTGTTGTTGCCACAAATGCTCAAGACAGAAAAGATATTTCATCTGTCCGTGTCCGAGTCAGAGATCTTAATGACAATCCACCAACTTTTTCAGTTTTGAATTATGCATTGGATGTATCAGAGCTTTTGCCTGTAGGTTCTACATTATTGGAATTCAGACATAACGATATTGATAGCCCAGGTGTCAATCCAGATGTTATCTATTCTTTGCTTAGTGCTGATCAACGCTTTAGAATAGAGGGTAATAAACTCATTTTGAACACACAATTAGATTCTGAGGATAGTGCCTTACTTGTCAATAATGTAATACAACTATTTGCTGGTGTACGTGAGGATAGTCCTGGTTCCACTCCCCAATCTACAGCAAATATCCGTATAACAGTGTTAGATGCTAATGATGTTCACCCAACATTTGCACAACCAACATACATCTTGAACGTTGTTGAAGGAACTTACATCAACTCTAATCAGTTGTCATTACTTGTAACAGATGGCGATGCAACAACACCAAATAATCAAATTGACTTTAGTTTTGCATCACCGCAATCTGTATTAGCTATTGACCCAATTCCTAATTCAAACAACGCTCGACTACTAATCAATGGTAACTTGGATTATGAAACACTCAAGTCATTCGAAGCAATTGTTGTTGCTAAGGATCGTGGCTCACCTTCATTAACTGGAACAGCTATAGTGAGAGTCAATGTTGTTGATGCTAATGATGAAATACCTGTTTTCGATCAATTAGCATACAATAATACCATTTCAGAAGCAACATTGCCTGGTACAACGGTGGCACAATTACGTGCAACAGATGCGGACACTGGAGTTAGCGGTCAAGTCAGTTATACATTAGTTGATCCTACATCAACATTTCAAATTGATGGTAATGGTTTTATAACATTGAGCAGACCTCTAGATTACGAATCTACAACGTCATACAATATACCAGTTACGGCTACAGATGGAGGTGGTCAATCATCCAACCCTGGGGCAGTTATAAACATTGCAGTGACTGAAGTCAATGATAACCAACCAAGATTTGATTTACAATATTATACCATGTCAATCCCTGAATCAACTGGTGCTGATCAATCAATTATTGATATTAGAGCAACAGATAGCGATAGAATAGGCAATAATCTGATTTATAGTATCGTTAATAATCCACCAGAAACGCTGCCTTTCAGACTTGTACAAACACCAACTGGAGCAACAATACGTACATCATTAAGTAACCCAGGACTTGATTTTGAAACAAAAAAGTCTTACACTTTCTCTGTACGGGCTGTAGATTCTGGTACTCCATCTCAATTTGACGAAGCACACATCATTGTTACTATCAGTGATGTTAATGATAATAATCCAATATTCCCTGGTTTTGTTGTTGTTAACATTAATGAAAATGTACCAGCAGGAACAATAGTCACTCCAGTGTCGGCAACTGATCAAGACTCTGGTGTAAATAGCATCATTGAATACTCCATTACAAATGGTAATGATGGCAATGTCTTTAATATTGATAGCGGTGGTGTTATTAGAGTTGTTGGCGTTTTGAATGCTACGGCCGATGCACAGTATACTCTTACCGTTCAAGGAAAAGATCGAGGCACACCAGAACTTATTGGTACAACCCAAGTCACAGTCAACGTCATCCCAGTCACTGCTAATAAACCGTTGTTCCAACAAAAGTTTTACATTCAACAGGTACCAGAAAATCAACCATTGCAGTCTGTCTTGTTTAATTTGGATGTTACTAGTACTGTACCTGGAAATGAAAATGACATTGTTCTGAGTTTTCATCCAAACACCATCTTCAGTAAATTTGAAATGGATTCACAAAATCGCCAGATTAAACTTGTTGAGCAACTTAATTATGAAGTCCAAAACCGCTATGAAATGACTGTTTTGGCTACTAATAGTGATGGTTACATGGACACAGCAGTAGCTGTATTACTAGTTACAAACGTCAATGAACACAATCCATCTTTTACCCAAGATCTATACAATATCACCATTTCAGAGTTAACATACCTCAATGCTGGTATTCTTCAGTTGAATGGTGTTGATTCTGATCAAACAACCGATTTTACATTTGAACTACTCAGCGTCATAAACGATACGTTTAGATTAGATGGCAACACTCTCAAAGTTAATAAGGTACCTTTCCTGGCTGATCGCTATGTAATGCAAGCACGTATCACCGATGCTGAAGGTTTATCTGGACTTGCCAACATCATTGTGAATATTAGACCTGAGAACTTACCAGCTTTCAATCAAACTGTCTATGTTCAATCTGTGTTTGAAAATGTTGGCACACAAACACCTGTTCTCAATGTTCTGGCTGGTCTCCCAACTAGAGGAATCACTTATACCATTGAAGATCCTACATTAACAGACTTCATAATTGATCAAAATACAGGTACGTCTTCTTGCTTCACACATTTGTGTAGATTTTCAATCCAAACATGTATTGATAAGTAATTTATGTTTAATCATGTATGTAAACTGATTCTTTATGTTACATGTAATGAGTGGTGCTGAATATTTCATATGCTTATTGCAATCATGATATTTTTGTACTTCAATTTCAGGTTTAATTAGAACAAATGCCATTCTGAATTATGACAATGTCAATCGCCGTCAATACGTCTTCCCTGTTATGGCACGCGTTAATGATCCGATTGGATATGCCACTGCTGCAACTGTCGTTATCAATGTGTTGGATGTGAATGATTTGAACCCACAATTTGGTCTTCCAAATTATCGTCTCAATGTATCTGAACACCATGCAGTCGGCTCACCTGTTATCAACTTACGAGTCAATGATCAAGATTCTGATTTAGTCAATACATTCACCTATCGCATCCTTGGTGGTGATCCAAATTCTGAATTTGCAATTAATAACAATGGTGTATTAAGTCTCGTCAAACCATTAGAGTATGATCGTCAGCAGCAATATACATTACTCGTGGAAGTATCTGATGGAAATCAATCTGCAACATCAAGTGTCATTATGGATATAATTCCAGTTGCTAAATGCCCACCTAGTATGCCAAATCTTTATGAAGCAACCATTGATGAAACTGTACAACCAAATACACCTGTTACAAATGTTCAATTAATTAATGAGACTGGCATTTGCAGTCGTGTTGATAACACAGCTTTACCATTCCGAGTTGCACCTGATGGAAGTAAGTACTACCATAAATAATAAAAGATAGATCAATACTTTGCTCTCTTTTAACTCATTTTATATCACCACAACTTTGTATGCTTTTGATCATAATTGACATCTGGCACTAATCATGTGTTTCTGTATTTTATCAAATAGGCATCACTACCACTCAATTGCTTGATTTTGAAACACAACGTAGTTATGTCTTTGAAGTTCAATGCCGCACTATTGATGGAAGAGTAGCCACTAGCACTGTTGTTGTTGGCCTCAATGATATCAACGATGAGATCCCTGTCATCAAGAATGTCAACATTGTTCTTAATATCTCTGAAGCTGCTCCAATTGGCTCAACAGTTGTTGCTTTGGTAACAACTGACGCAGATGAGAATACAAATTTCATATATACTATGCCTGCTAATCCGTTCTTTGAAATAAATCAAGATGGTCACCTCATACTCAAAGAAAACCTAGATTTTGAAACTCAGCAACAACATATTGTCACACCAGTTGTTAGTGATTCACTTAATACTGCTACCACTACAATTACAATCAATGTACTAGACGTCAAAGAAACATTCCTGTGCCCATTGTGTACTAATGCCACTATGGTTGCCTTCAATCAATCTCTATACAGAATCCAAGTACCAGAAGGATCATCACAGAATGTATTGACTCAAGTTGCTATTGATTATGATAATATGACAACAACATACTCAATTGTTGAACCTGGGTTACGTGGTGCATTCCGCATCAACCCACTGACTGGTAAGTTGCTGATTTATAACGTCAAAGAATCTAAATGAACCTTGATTTTTTCGATCCAATTTTTTTTTATTCTTTCAACAGGTGAAATTCGCTCTGATCTGAACTTCCAATACGAAAATTTCAAGCAATTTGTTTTCACAGTTGAAGCAGCTCTACCATGCCGCAACGAAAGAGCAACTGTTATTATTGATGTTGTCGATACAAACAATAAATGTCCTGTTGTACAACCAGTACCTAACGTACTTGTAACTGAACCTGTATATCCATCAGCCGTGCTTGCTTCAATTGATGCAACAGATATTGACACTGTATCAACACTTCAATATAGTATCTTGAGTGACCCAAGTGGTAACTTTACAATTGACGATCGTGGTAACCTCAGAGTCAGATCAATCCTCACTAGAGATACAACAACGCCATATGATATCACAGTCAGAGTTAGTGATGGCGTTTGTAACGAAGATGTCAATGTTCGAGTTTTAGTCAACAAAGTCCCTCTTTGTCCAGAATTGTATCGCTATCTTTTCCAACAAGATTTATACGAGATCACTGTCAGTGAGACAACAGCACCGCGTATGCTTTTCAACTTGGCTGTTAACGACAGTTCTTTGACACCAAACTTCGAGTTGGTACCTGGAACAAATCCAGACAATCTATTCCAGCTTATTCCTGGAGGTATGTGTTGATGTTTGTAATGATAGTGACTATTATGATAGACCACAAGACTTTTTGAAAATAGGAAAGAGAGTTTAACTGTGGCCTCTCTTAAATCAATAAAATTTAACGATAGATTTATGTAGTTTTGATAGCAATACTAAAATCGGTATTTTAAAACAGCTTTTCTTCTTACAACAATTCTATTGATGATAAACAAGGATAGAAAAGTGTGTCTCCAGTCAAACTTGAATGCATAGGTTTAAAGAGGAAAGCTCTAAGAGGTGCTAGATTTGTATATACTTGTATTGTTTAATTTCAGGTCAGCTTCTTTTAATTGGCGGATTAAACTATACAAAACAAAAGACCCACATTATTCAAGCACATGCCACATTCGAAGACGTTCAAACAGGAGCAACAATCATAGTCCATGTTGTAGATGAAAATAATAATTGTCCAGTGTTTGATCAACAAAATGCTATTGTCCAATACACAACACCAATCTTTGATAATATGGTTGTAGCTAATGCCAAGGCAACAGATACAGATTCTGTTGGTCAATTGACGTATGCTATTATATCAATCAATCCACCAGGCAATTTCACAATTGATAATGAAGGAGTTGTTCGTATTAGAGACGTTGTGAGTCGAGAGGCATCCCCTGTATATGATTTAACAATTAGGGTTTCAGATGGTGTCTGTTCTGATGACATGAGCCTCAGAGTACTAACAAACAAAGTCTTTGTACCTGTTTGCCCACTTCTTCATGAATTCCTCTTTACATCTGGCAATTATGAACGCACTGTCTTTGAAACATTTGAAGTTGGCGCACCACTCGTTGTTGTTGCTGTTAATGAAACAGGTCGTAACCCAACATATGCCATTGTTGGTGATGCAAATAACATGTTCCAGATCAATAGTCTTGGTAAGTGAATGTGAACCATAGCAATTACTATGGCATCTCTGAGATATTGCTATTAGCAACGGCTATATGGGTTAATGTTCATGTAGTATTGAAATATTTTGAAACATAGAACAAAGTTGTGAAAATCTGATAACCTAAGTAAATTTTCTATCATAAAATTTGAGAAACTACAGAATTATTTGTTACTGTATTTGTTCTAAACATTTTGTATTTGTTCATTTTCAGGTGTTATTTCATTAAGAAATCCATTAAACTTTGATACACAAAAACAACATGTATTTGAAGTGACTGCTGAATTCCCAGAAGTAACAACTACTTCATCTGTTCTCATCAATGTACTTGATGTGAATAACATGTGCCCTGTGTTTACTCAAGGACCACGCACTATTGTTCATACTCAACCAATTGCAAATAATACTGCACTCGCAACGATGTTCATTACTGACGTTGATACATTTGATAATCATACATATGAAATCCGTTCTGGAAATAATAATGGTTTTTTCAGGATAGATAACCAAGGTGTTATCCGAGCAACTCGAGATATTAACAATGACAATAGTTTAGCTTTTGATGTGGTTGTTGTTGTTGATGATGGTACATGTGAAGTTGCACAAGTTGTCTTCCTTAGATTGGACACTGTATTTGTTCCATTTATTCCCGATTATTTATTCCCCAAGAGTTTATATGAAGAAAATGTGAGCGAATTAGCACCTGTTGACTCTCCTGTTGTTACGGTCTCTATCAATGGAAATATCCCTGGTACAACCTACAGAATAGTTGGTGATAACACGCTTTTCAAGATTGATCCAGTCACAGGTATGTTCATCTCTTTCAATTATACGCTAGTTTAACCTCTTTTTGATAAGAAACATACTGCTCCTAATATTAACGTAACCATTTCTCTATTCTCTTCAACAGTAGATGTGGTTCATTCTTATGATTATTTGAACTATGATATGCAAATAATGTTTTAACCCCTTTTGAATAAGAAACATACTGCTCTTAAATTAAACCTACCATATTGAAGCTGTACTTTGTTAATGTAACCATTTCTCACTCTCTTCACCATTAGGTGTGGTTCGTACCAATGGTTCTTTGAATTATGACATCCAAAAGCAACATCAATTTGTTGTCGCAGCTGACATTGGTAATGTTACTAACACAGCCACAGTTATTGTCAATGTTCTGGATGAGAATAACAATTGCCCAGTTTTTGTCAATCCTGGTGTAACTGTTGCACATACATTACCAATACAAGGTGATACAATTGTTGCTAGGGTTTATGCCACTGATGCAGATTCAACGCCTGAAACATTAACATACAGGTTGAATGCTGGTCAATATGCATCCAATTTTAGTATTGATGAAAATGGAAATATCAGAGCAATAGGTGTGTTTGATTTACCTGCTGATCAATCAACTGTTCTTGGTATTACTGTATCGGATGGTCGTTGTTCACCAGAGACACTTCTTCGTCTGGACCTTAATCATATTCATATACCTGTTATTGAAAATTTCTTATTCACTAAACCAAAATATGAAATCATTCTGTATGAGACACATCCTAATGGAACTGAAATACTACAAGTGGCAATCAATGGACAGAATCTCAATCCAGTATTCTCAATTGATGAACCATTTGCCAGAGAGACATTCATGGTTAATAGCATCACTGGTAAGTTGTTTTGATACTAAAATTGTCTGTTCATCACAAATGATACCTATTAAGGTTTTATGTTATTTTGTCATTAAGACTATCAGGAGAACTACTATGTCGAATTTCACGTTACCGGAAGAACAAAGAGGAAGACCTAAAATACTGCAACACTTATAAAATCTTCCTACCTTTCAACAATTTTAGCCTGATCATTCTATTAAGCATGAAATTATACCCATTAAATAAAACTGTATGGAAGGATGATCAATTGATAATAGCAATTAAACAAAGAAAATATGATATGTATTACACAACTCTTATGATTCAATTTCATGAATCTGAACATCTTTAATCTGGCTAATGGCAGCTAGAAATACTAAAATTATACATGTAGACGCAAGATGGATAGTTTAAATTAGGCAGAACAATTGAACCAATCAGATTAATTCTCGTGTCTACAAACAACTTCTTTTTGCTTCTTTTTAGGTGAAATCTTTTTAATAAAACCATTGGATTATGAAGCTAATACAACACATCGTTTCCATATCAATGCTATTGTTGGAGATGTCAATAACTCCGTTCCTGTAATAGTACATGTACTTGATGTTAATGACAACTGTCCACAATTTGCACAAAATCAATTAACAGCATATTATGTACAACCTCTACGGGCTGACTCTATAATCGCAGCTGTTCCAGTAACAGATGTTGATACCTTTAAAAACATAAGTTACAGTATTATTTCTGGTGATTCAAGTTCACGTTTCACGATTGATTCTGAAGGAATTGTTAGAGCAAGATCAAATATTGATATGGGATCAAATTCGTCATTTACATTAGAAATCCAAGCTGATGATGGCACATGTAAATCTTCTATGACATTGACTGTTATATTGACAACTATTCATGTACCGTTTATTAGAGATTACCTCTTCCCACAAGATATTTACTACCGAACCGTATTTGAAGATGATACAATCATTACTCCCGACTTGGTAACTGCTATCAATCAACCTGGTCTTAATCCGGTATACAGCATTGTCAACCCATCTGGACACTTTAGTATTGACCCACAAACAGGTTTGTAGCTAACCTTAGTTATTGAATACAGTAACGGCATCAGCTTGATAAATTATTGTCTTTTACCATTTGCCCCAAAACAAAAACAAAGCCATACATTGCAATGTCTCAATTTGAAATTTCTTTGTGTCATCTGCAGGTCGTATCACACTTGATACTACAACTCCACTTGATTATGAAACCCAAAAACAACATCGATTCCTTGTCAGGGCAACAATTGGAAATGTGGAGAACTTTGCTACTGTTATAGTGGATGTTTTAGACAGAAATGATAACTGCCCTGTGTTCTTGGCTAATGAACCATTTGCCATTCTAACTGTACCAGTACCAAACAACGCTATTGCTTACCGCATACAAGTTTCTGACCCAGACACCTCAACTGTATTCCAATATTTCTTGAGTGGTCAAGTTACAGAGAACTTCCGTATTGACGAAAATGGATACGTCAGAGCAGTTGGAGAGATAAACATGAACTCAACAACCAACCTTGAAACTCGCATAACAGTTTCTGATGGCCAATGCAACATTACACGCTCTGCTGTCATTCAACTCAGATACGTTGAACCACCTGCGTGCCCGACATCATCTCCTTGCCCACCAGCACCTGTTTGCCCAGTTGTTCCAGATCATTTCTTTGCAAGTCCAAAATATCAGGCTACACAGTTTGAAACCTTCCCCATTGGTCAACCATTACTCACAGTTGCTGTTCAGAACACATCATTGAATCCATTGTATTCAATTGTTGAACCATCTGCTGATCTACAGTTCAACATAAATCCCTCATCAGGTATTATTCTCTTTCTTATTGTTTGGTGTGAATGTGTAACATAATAGGCAAAACTTTGACCACGTATGAGGCACAAGTTGATCTTCCAAAATATTTAACAATCTAGGTAGGAATTTAGAGTGGCTTATAGCTGCTTATTTAAGCATACCTGGCACATTTTGTTTCGATCAATCGTTTTGGATTTCTGTATTAATAGGCATCGTTACACTTGTACAACCCCTTGATTATGAGACAGAGAAAAGACATGAAT